>DWEI01001176.1:0-17622 GCA_018245875.1 Mysoria ambigua | reverse complement strand
ATAATTACCTGAGTGAATTCAAATGACGCTCCTCACGTGCTCTGATGTTCGAACTTTGATTACACAATGGATGTTTGAATAAGTGTTTACCGGTTGCACGTGGACGCCCTTGGGCGTGTAACGTAACGTAACGCAACCGTTGACGATTGTTGACCCTCCCTCCCCCCATCTAACGCAGCGTGACATTTTTCTAAGCCATGACCATTTTTATCTGAAAGTCACAAATAAATTAACTACCCGTAAATCCCTGAAAATAATAAATGAACAAGTAATTTCTGACTCGTAGTGTAACATCGTAACGTTTTCCAAGACACCCTACCGTCAAATAGCGTTACGTAATACTTGACGCCTTACAGATAGACACTAAAGATATTCCGTCTTATGCAAAAGTTTAATGACCATTGCACGAGATCGCGGGAAGTATTCTTACTCCGCCCTACGCGGATACTCCGACCTGTCCGTGGAACAAAGTTACATATGATAATAACACCGAACCGTTTCTAATGTAGTTATCGATCTAAGCTGACCTATAAGCTTGTATTTTGCATGCTTAGGAAAAGAATCAATCCTCTAGAACAATTAGGAAAAATTTAAATGCTGATTTATGTGCTTGATAACTTTCAAATCGCTCTCCTGTAAAGTAACGATTATGCAGAAGTAACTGTATTCTACGGACAGGTCGAGTTGTATTATATTATGAACTTATATTGTTAAGATATAATAAATGATAATGGTCGGCGCGCGCGTTGTCGGCAGGCGCTCGGGCGGCGGCGCGGCGCTCCTCTTCTCTGTGGCCTATATATCGTAAAGTATTTTTGCTATAATTTATCGTACGAGAAGTTAGAATTATTTTTTTATAATATATCTGTGCACCGACTCGACTGTCGGCGCGATCGCGATCGGACGAGACAGAATCGTGACGACACGAAACATTCCAAGGTCTTATTTATTGTGTAGCCGTCGGGCGGGCGCGGCGCTCGGCGCACGCACCGTCGGCGTCTATTGTAATATTGAATAGTGTTAATTGTAATTGTAATATTTTGTAACACGTCTAGATCTTCGTTGTGCCAGCCTTTTACGTATTAAGTATTTTTTTTTTGTTTTCGTACTTATGATAGTGGTTTATAATATTTGCTTTTATGCGATTCCGCCGTTGTGTTATCGAAATTATAGCAAAAATAGGTTAATAATTAATAAATTAATTATCACGTGTAATATATGTAAACAAACGATTGTCAGATTTAAAGGGAAAAAAAACCTTTGAGTTAACGATATACGGAGTTATTACTGTATCCGATATATCACACCGTGTATTATAGAACGCTTACGTTAAATGAATCTTACGTAGTCGATAACGCTAGTTAAATGTCGTATTAGCCAATGCTATTTTTTGGAACATTTGCCGTGTGCAAGAAACTTTAATGTATTTATATATAACGAGGTGACGAATGGATGGACGATGTGCATTTGGTTTTTATATAAAAATAATAAAAGTATATGATGAACAATGATTGTTTGTGTTTCATTTGCATACCTCTGTCCGTCCGCGTAGAATGGCCGCCGCGTTTACTCTGAGCGCGAACCTCGTCACGGACGACGCAGTGAGACGGACCGCGTGGTGACGGCGGCTGGGAAGCTGCGAAACAGAGCGCACATCGCGTCCAATGGACGGTAATTGCTTATAACAAAGGTGCATTTGCAATTCGAATGTGTTCTTGTACTTTGAACTTAGCGATTATGTCGCCGTGCGTAGAGCGGCGGCCTTGCGCGCGTCGGCCCACTTTCGAAGTCCCTGACACGGCTTGCACAAGCGCGTCGCAGGCTCGGTTCCGTGCGGCGGATGATCTTTTTTACTTATATAAATATGCGAAAACCCAACATCACGCCTGTATTATCCTAGGAGGTGGGCAGGGGTGTAGTACACTCCCACGTTTCATCGGTTACGTTAACGTCCCACTATAGAGTAGGTGGTGAATCTATTGCCATATACCGGGCACAAATCCACACTGCTACCATATACCGGAAATTTCAATGAAGAATAAAAATTTCATTGCGTTGAGTTTGTTCAGTGAATTTTCATAATTATATACTTTACTTATAACATATATATAATCGTGGTCGGCATGCTAACTGGAGTTGCGCAGTTCACTGCTCCATTGGCCGAGTGAACTGCCTTCCGCGTTCGCGCCACGCAATGGTTGCATAACGAGCCGCCACACCAACGAGTAGTTACAATTTAGACATACATTGCTGGCTTAGTAAGCATCATTTTATGTTAAACGGAACGTGCCGAGCAATGAATAGGATTTAGTGTATAATATAACAATTTAGAAGTGTCGTGGTAAGTGTCCCAAGAACTCCCAAGGTAAAACGAGTTTTGCGGGAATCGTGCGCTATCCAGAGGTCGGTGCTTGCGCAAACGTAGAAATGGTTTTCCTGCTCCGGCTGGGAGTCGGTGTTGTTGCATAATGGACTCAATCCCACGTCTGCGGTCAGTTAGTGTTAATAACGAAATAACGGTATACTTCGTAATCTGATGATTTGTGATAAATGCTAGTGTGATTCATTTCGACACAAATTACTGAATTAATATGTGTTAAACAGAAAAACCGAAGCCGGTAAAAAGAGTTTCTTAAATTTAAGCAATCTCCTCTTCTGATATTGTATCACTATTGCGTACGAATGTATGTAAAATAATATCCAACAAGGTTTACGCAAACTTCGGTATGATCTTGTGTCTCTTTTATACATAATTAGTCATAACATTGATATAACAGCCGATGTTATATTATGATGGATCTATTGCTTAGTTGATTAAACTTCGGTCTCGTTTGGACAGTCTGAGGTTCGAACTCTGGCACATAACTCTGACTGTGCAAAATTTTAGGAGTAAATATGTATTGCAAGCTTGATGAAGAATCAGCTTGATGTAAATCATCAGCGTGATTTAGATAACATTAAAAATTCTTATAGATTATACTAGCTGTGCCCGCAGCTGCGCCCGCATGGAAATGAGTGCCACACAGGTTTTTCTTTGGAATTCTAGAATGAAAAGTTGTCTTTCTGTTGCTCCACAAAAAGTAAAAAATGGAATACATAAACAAATAAGATCAGATAGCGAGGTAGGGTTAAAAGAGGAGCTCCAGCTCGGCACGTCATTGAGCGCTGGCTCGCGGCGGTTATATTTTTTTGGTGGCGTATAATTTTAAATCTATAATATCTTACTAAGTGTTTCTTTGATTTAAATAGTGTAAAGGACAGTTATGAACTATATTAAGTGGCGAAGCTAACAAACATTTATTTAGATAAGGATTATTATTGAACACAAGAGAACAACCTCGAAATTAACTTAATATTTTAAATTGAAATTTTGAAATTAAATGTATTTACTGTGAGTTAACTGAACTTAAATGTATTTACTGTGATTGTCGTGAAAGATGAATTTCGTAGTAGATCCTTAAATGATGTCATTAAAAGTTAACACTAATTCTGCAATAAAGCAATAAAAAGTCAATGATGATCATATAACATCTGTGATTATATTTGACTATAATGAAACAAGAAAAACACAAACACGTAAGAATCTTTGTATCACTAGCATAACACAGTTAAATTGATTTAATAATATCAGTCATGTAATCGTAAATATAAGGTTGTACTTAAAATTACCGCGTACAATAACGCTGAGAGAGTAACGAACAATATCAATCACTGAGGAAGTTAAGTCATCTCGGAACTGTGTGACGCAAATAAAACAATTATCTTTGTTCCGTGCAGTTGTAGAAAAAGCTGCACTTCTCACGCCGACATATTATTGGACGTAACTATCAACACATTGAAAATGTCACGAAGATTGTAATCCCTTCACTACGTTGGATAAAGCAAGGAAGTATTGCAGCGCGAATAATACAAAGTGTTATAGAATAATGAAATTATTTCCCCGAAGGACTAGACCAGATAAGTGTAGTAGGTACTTAAATACTCTCGCGTTACACCAGATTCGACGATATATATCTATTGCCATACAGCGGACAATAATACAGGCTAACTGTTATTTCTGGATATTTCTGGAAGGAAAATTCCAACTATATTTCGACCTACCGGAGGTCCAATCCAAGATGTCTTGATGAAGAGCGTGGTTGCATCCGCTACTATTACCAATTAGACAATCAAAACAACATTAAAAAATATGTTAAACAAGTTTAGCAGCTAATAAGATTATGCTTTGTTTTAAGCACACTTGATCAAGAACATATTGTAAATAATGTCATTTATATAAGTATATAAAACGGTCGTCCAATTCTAGCATACGAAAAAGAACAACTTTTGTACTCTTTTATGTTATTTCAACAAGTTAAATAAGTTATTTAAAGTTTGACAATCTAATCAAAAGAAGAATGATTTGAAACTGACGAAATTGTCAGTAAAAAGGGATAACAAAGCAGATGAACACTGAAATAACTTGTGGTTTTATACCGTTCGTTTCATTTCCGTTTCTGATTTTGGTGCCAGGTCACGAGCGAATCGATTTATATATATGCACCAAAAGTTGTCTATTTTTAATATTAAAACATTCAAAATACTTTACAGACAGGGTAGACAGAGTAGGTACTCCTAACGCTCAATATCTCTTACCTTACAGAGCTTACGTACTTCATAGGTATTCATTAGCGCCGGTTATGATTCAAATTTATTCAGCTGTCTGCTATCAATCTATTTACTGAATTCTTGCTTTAGATAATTTTAATGACTTCTGTAGTATTTCCATAGACCTGGCTTGGAACACTTTTTTTTAAATTAATACCCTTCATCATTCATAAAGGCAAATAAAGATCTCTTAGGAACTCTATGTAACAATAATGATTGAGTTGCGGTGCTAAAAGCTTGCCGACTTAGCTTAGTTTATTCATCCTAGATGTACATAAAATATATAATTAAGTACCTACTATTTAAATGCAATTTTATGGAGCTCACATTAATCGCATAACTCGCAAGCAATCGGTGTGTTGCACAATTTTACCATATACGTTGGCGAAAGACACGAACGAGTTCTACGTTCCCCCGGCACGGCGGCTGGAACCGAGCTGAACCACTATAGCCGGCGTCGGAGAACTCATACAGTTCTCTGACGCAATTCCTACGTCTGCCAGTTCTCAAAGTGTAATAGAGAGGTTTAAATTTGAGACTTCTCCATGCCAATTAACCCTATATTCTGCTACATAAAAACCATTTTACCCAATATATTTATAAAATATTTTTTTTGACAATTGTTTGAGCATCACCGTCACCCTAATTATTCCACTTTATACATAACCCTTTCCCCGAAGGCTTGCCACAACACTCGCTCCTTTAAGTCGTACGCTGCATAATGTTTATTATTTCATAATATGTGTAATAAAAAAACACGGATTTCGTTTATCTGTGGCTTTAATTATATTATAAATACATGCACATCATCACGCCAAGTTCCTCACGGGGCTAATGCAATTATCTTATAACTACACAAAAAATACGCTTGCAAAAACCAAGCAATTATGTACATGTTGCAAGATTGTTATCGCTTACGACTGTCCGTAGAGGGTGTATTGTCCTAGGCAACATAAACCACTAGTACTTACAGACGATTGGCAATTATCTAAATTTACACACGCCTACATACATCGGGCGTCCGCTGCCAAGTTTGTGAGATAATGCCAAGGTGTGTGGCTAGTTTACAATAATGGTTTTCGGTTGCCGGTGTGGTTTTGCGACACGTTAATATCGACAATGTGTACGACGACGACGGTTACGGACACACCATTTGGACATTAATTAAGTATGCCTCGAAATGCTAAGTAACATTTTGCATTACAATGTCTTTGACCGAAATGTACGCTTATACGAAACGGCGAAGGTTGTTTTTAAAAAGTTCGGCAGAAAGTTCATTTAACCCGCTACTTTGAGTCAATTTATAAGTGGTAATTGGTAATTTTTAAGTAGTGCACAGTTGTTTCAGTCAGTGTTTTAAATTTTACTGCCTCGTTGGTCTTGTTGGTTGCGGGTGCGACTGCCGATCGGGAGGTCCCGGGTTCGATTCCCGGGTCGAACGCTACAAAATTTTCTAATTTAGAATTTCTCATAGTGGTTCGGAGTCTGGATATGTGCCCGATGCATGACAATAGGCTCACCGCCTATTTCATAGTGGGACGTAAACGTAACTGGTAAATCGTGGGAATGTTCTGTATTACTCTGCCTACCCTTTCGGCGACTACAGGCGTGAAGATACGTTTTAAATTTACTAATATGTATTTCAAACGTAAGTTGGTTATATAGAAAGGCAATTTAAAAAGAAATACAATTATTGATAATTAGTGAATCGGAACACACGTTCGCTGTGAATCCTTTTTTTGCTGACTCAATTATGTATTAGCCAAGGCATTTTTTTATTTTATTCGATCAACGTTATAATTATATTCTGAAATGTCTCGAAGTCGAATGTGTATTTAATACAATTTTAGTGTATGTATACAGAAATTGTAAACATTCTTACCAAAACGATGAATGGTACCTAATTGAATTTATAAACAAATATCTCATCCGCTATTCCATAGCGGCACGTAAGGAACTGTAAAACGTAGGTATGTTGTATTCCGCTACCTACCATTTTGGCAATTAGAGATGTGATATCACGTGATAAAAAATTCAATTGCATGTTTCCAATCACATGCGTAACGTCATACACAACAAAAACACCAATGTTGTCTTAAAATATTGAACACACATTTTCTGGCTTAGCAGAACCGAAGAAATTCCAAACCTGTACCTCGCTTTTACTGGCTGTGTTGACGTACTCGGTAGAGTTATAGGAAAAGCTTTCGGCCCTCCAGCGAGGGTCTAATCAAACAATTTCACCCTTAAACGGTCTATTGATATTCCGAGCGCGTAGCCGGCCGATTGGCTCTTTGGGTTTCGTAAAAATGTTGTGATAGACACAGTGCTTCCAATCGCTCACGGTTCCGTCGCCGAGCGTGTGAAGTAATTTTATATATCTAGATATGTAACAAATAATATGTTCAAAATTGTCAACGTTGTTGTCAATGGCAAAACATTAATTTTGTTATGATATAATAACATATAATATACCAGTCTTCTAATGTTGTAATTGGCTAATCAACCCATCTCCTTAAGGTTCACAAGTCTCAATAATTAATACTTTTATTTCACCCAAGTCTAATCAACGATATGTTTTTGTCTATGAACAAGTAATATATAAAATCTATCATGCCTTCCCGCCTTTTCCAGCGTCAATACAACCAAACAAACAGTTTTGTTTGCCAGCAGAAATAAGCGCATTTAGTACCTAATCTGACGTATATACCTTTTAATTAATTGATTGCCCTACATATTACCCGATGAAATAAAAAGACGAAATGAAATCTGCAAACACAAAGAGAATATCGTTTTAAAAATGAATAAGCTCATGACTCCGACGGCTCGGATAGTCGGATGTCGAGAGAATGGCTGACGAATGACGAAGCAGATAATGCAACGTGAATAGACGCAGGTGCCTGGTCTCCCTGCACCAAATGATCAGGTGCTCACTGACGGCAAAGTAACAAATCTCCGAACCCCGCGTGCATGAAGGGAGTGATGAATGTGGAGGAAACGCGGCAGGTCTGTATGGATGGTGATATTTGACACTATGTGTTTCCATGTCTATCCCGTTAAGGATCTGGAGTGAAGATATATGTTTGTCTGTATGTAAAATCTGCACAAATCAGCATTCATCATTCTAAGAAATTACATATTATGGTCGTAAATATGTAATTTCTTAGAACAATGTATATGCTTTTTCATTATAACATGCTCCGCTGTATCTCCCTAGAGATTAAGCGATAAACGATCATGAAATATTGAATTAGGATCACTACTGTTATATTCCCTAAATTCCTTAAATATTCAAGCGCCGGACGGCCGGCAACACGACCTGGATATCGATCGTGCCTAGCGACTGCCTAATAAAGACCGGTGACTGCATTATTTTGTAAGTATGGAATAATGAATTGTTTTATTATCATAATAATCATTGATTCCTATTGAATTAATTACATTGTCTTCTTATTATGTAATCAATGGGTGGTTGCTAGACATTCAAAAACATCAACGTATTATTATACTTATCAAGAACAAATGTGAAGTTTATATTAAGAGTCCACTTTAGGATTTATTAAATAACAAATACACAGGCTCATGTTAATTAGTCATTGCATTTCACTAATATCTGAAAAAGAATTTATAAAATGCGTATAAAACTTGAAATTTGAATTGAATTAAAGAATACTTTAATTTTAGTGTCAGTTTGGTACAATATTGAAACGGCAAATAATCTTCCTTGTTTAAAATGATGAGTGATATTTGAACATAATCTGAACCGTAATCAACACTTAACAGTATAACGGTTCATTACTAAACACATATCTCCTTCCAGTACCTAAAAGGTAGACACAATTTGCTATTCGGGGCAGAACCGCGCCATGCCGCGCTCTGCCGGCGCCGGGTTGAGTCCCCTCTAACGACATCCTATGTCTTAGCATGGGATCGCAGAATGTTTAATACATTCTGTTTGGTTGGATTTTTTTTCATCGTCACAGTTACAAATATTAAATCTTTATCATGCACATAACTTTGTATATTATGGGATCCGCGTGAGGATTTTAATATAAGACGGGCAGAGGGTGAGGATGTTACATTTTAAACGAAGTATAGTATTTGATCATGAAAAAAAATTTAGTTTAGTATTTAAAATTACATCTTTCACAATATCTCTTTCTGGCGTGACAAAGTCTGTCGGTAACGGTGACTCGACAAATGGATTTTAACTGAATTCGGAAAATAAAATAAGAGTTCCTTATCATTAATCATAGTCTTACAGATACTAGTTCTTTATTAGGTTACTTGGCCATATAACCTATTTGGTACTGCCCTTACTTTCGTTACATGAGTATAATAAATTATTATTCATAACTTTATATTCCACGAAAAATATAAAAGTTTAGTATTCAGCCAATAGCGAAAAAAGTTCTTATTTAAGATAAGAGCTGTTAAGAACCGTCTGTCGTTATAATCATCTTAACTAATAAATCTGTTTCAACTAACAAAACTTTACAAATACAAATTTAATTTTCATCTTTTTTTATACATAAAAATTTTAACAGGAATAATGGCGAGTCATGACAAAGTAGGTAAAGTGAAAAGAAAAACGTGTATACAATGAACGTACCTAGCTATGGACAGATGTACAAAGCAGACTGATTCAGCAGGATACCTAACAAATAGTGTTCGTCATGACACACAGTTTATCACTTTAGATTATTACCATCCATCTTGTGTGAATGGATTTGAGAAAACACGACACGACAGGTGTCCCGGAAGGAAAATAAATTAACTTTTTCGCTTTTCCGTCAACATAACTGTTATTTTTTGGTTTCGCGTCAGCAACAAAATGACTTTTCAGTTTCGATTCATTAAAATTGTGGATTCGATTCTCATTTCCCGGTTTGGTTTGTGCTTAGGTGTAAAATTGTGTAGATAATCTGTGTTCAGAAAATGGCATTTTTAATTTATCAGCGGTAGAATTGTAGTACAGTCGAATTGTGCCAAGATATTATAACATAACAAATCATTGAAATGTGTACGTTAATTATAATAATATTATTTTACGACACTTTTTTGTTCAGATATCGTGTTTTTGTTCACATACAGCATACAGATTGAAATCCTTATAGCTTAGCTTATGTGTATAATACATATACCTCTTGGAATCGAGATCAGGTACACCGTTTTGATTTTTGCTTACATGTGTATACGAGGAAAACATAAACATCAAGTAACATAATGATTTATACTCAATAAATGATAAGACTGTTTGCTTGTTTGGAATAAAATTGGTATAAATAAGGAGATTCCTGGAGTATCCCTTATCATTTGTATTTTTGTCTCACCTTTACATTGTAAATATACTACCTCTATGACATAAATCCCCACTCTCGCAGGTTAACAACCCATCTGTAGACGTATTATTGGCGAGTTCTTTGACCTTTTGTTATCACTATAGACAAGGAAATGTTACTTATATACATTCTAAGTAATCTTGTTTTAATCGGAGCGCTTGATGTATAATAGGTACAATAACCCTAGTTAGGAGAGAAATCTCTAATTAGACAATAGGAATACTAAGTCGACGATCATAATGAAATGGCTTACCAAACTCATTGCATTAATTCACTTTGTAAGATTATATATATTTTTTGTATTTGAGTACATGATTCCGATACATTTTTGATACATACTGGGTAAGAGAAGCAGAGGGCCGCGCTACGTGGCACGCTCTAGGGGAGGCCTACGTTCAACAGTGGTCAGCTATAGGCTGATGATGACGATGATGATGAGTACATGATAAGGCGTTTAATTAAAATTGAAAACAAGTATAATATCCGGTGAAAATATTTTTTTTCAAAAGGCTCTCACTATGGATGATAAACGGTTTCAACGTTTAACGCTGTAAAAAAGCGTAAAGACGTGTACCAAGATAAGAAAGGGCGTTCATTCCTCTTTGCCCATGTAATGTATGGGGTGTAATTTGCAAGGGCTGTAAATATTGCGTCAGAGCGCGTCGCCTTGACAATAAACTCATTTGTTTGCAAATTTTAATTAAAATCTTCGTAATTCCAACCGCTCCGTCGTTCGGTTACGACACGTTATTAATGCGTTAAAAATGACGTGACCCACAAGGAAAAAGGCGCGTTTTCTAATGCGTGGCAAAATCGATTCGTCGATCGATCTTTAAAATTTTCACCCGGATAAAGTGTTTTGTCTTTAGCTAGGATATCAGTTTAGCCTGGAAACGGGAAACGGGCAACCTGGTGATGCGTGACCATCTTTGCATATGGACTGAAACATTAACGCTGGGCTGACTTTTCCGGCTTTAAAGGAACTTTTTGAATCTAAAAGTAATGTAAGTTGTAAACGCTCTTTATTTTTTTCTTCATTCATTTCTCCAAGAACCCAAAAAGCCGAGGGATAATTGTAGTGCTGACATTTTGCGTGCAACGTTTTTGAATCTGAAAGTAAAAGCTTTTCGTTCGTATCTATTATTAGACAAAGATTCATTAAATAGAACACAATTTCTGTAAGAAAAGTATACCTACACAAATATAGAAAATAAAAAACGTTTTAAAATAACTAATTTTAAATTTTCGTATGTTCATATCAATTTGAGCACATAAGTCAGTTCATTGTAATTGCGCTCCGCTATAAGTACACGAGTACCTTATCTCACAGTCATCGATACTCAGATCTCGCCTAGTTCAGTGGAACCGCTCACGACCACTAGACCACGATGCCGCGATGGGTTGGGGGTTGCGCAAAATTGTCATAACAGATGGCAAATGTTAGCGTGGAGCAAATGAAATTAATTTGGTGTAATACTTTCGTACCGGTCCGCGGCGAGTGCGCCAGTGCGCCCGCGACCGTCGACTCCGGCGCAGGAACGCTCCGCGCCCGCCCGTCGCCCGTCCGCCAGCCCCGCGAACTAAACGCTGCCCGTACGTTGAGTGACTTGTGTCGGTCCCGGCAAAACGCTAACTTTGGAATTTTCTTGGAAAACTTTTTTAACTAGGTTGGTATTCTATTTATTTCGCTGTGTTCGATATTTTATTGTGATATTAAGTTATCATTGTTGTGTAATTATTAGGGAACTTTATAGGGAAATTATCATTGTTGTATAATTAATTATAATAACTATAACTATTTACAAAAATGTTGTAAGTATTTGTGATAAATATATACCTAAAAAAATATTTGTGCTATTTTCACCAGGCCATGTGTAGGCCAATAATAAGTGTATAAATTACGTGCGTTATTCGTTTTAATTTTAATTTTAATCATTTGAGCGATATTTTTTTAAAAAACAATATTTATTTTATCAGGCTACATTTTAATAGATTTGTGCAACTTAGGGTCCTCGCGAAAATGTCGAAGAGGTAAATTATCTGATCGCGGTTACAAATCCGCGTTAATTTTTTTTCAACTTGTAGATGTACAAATAAAATTTTATAAATGTAGTAATAGCAAATATTAGTTGCGAAAATACGACATAAAATATTAATTTACCGACATAAAATATTAATTTACCGCCATAAAACATTAATTTACCCACATAAAATATTAATTTACCGACATAAAATATTAATTTACCAACATAAAATATTAATTTACCAACATAAATTATTAATCTATTTTAGCTTCCAATTTCCAAAACATATCGTTTTAAAACGTTCGCTCGTGCGTCCTACATATTTTTTGCTTGATCGTTTCATTCGCGAAATACATAAGTAAAATTATATTAATCAATAATTACTAATTAATTATTCTTCTCGAACTTTCGCCCAATTGCAACGTGTGTACATACATACGTACACGCAAATGAAAACTAGGTAGTATTATCATAACCGAATTAATCAGCACGGCGGAATCGATGTAAAAATATTGCGTCGATCGTGTTGCGTAAAGCAAACGCAAAAAGAACAGGTCCTATTAAGTTGCCGCTCCATTTCAGACGGCGTGTGTGTTGCGTTCGGCTCATGTGGAAAGTGTTTTTTGTTGGCGTTGAGTGGCAAACGACGCTATGACAAATGACCTCAGCAATCCGTGGCTAATATCGAACGACACATAAATTTCATTCAGGGCCCGCCCGTGGTCCCTTCGAAGTGTGTAATAATAAATGTGTCTCATGACCCTACTTATATTTCCGTTATAAGGATCGATCGTGACTGCCTCGCTGGTTGCAAGCGTGATTGTCGATCGGGAGGTCCCGAGTTCAAATGCCGGATTGGGCACTACTGAGAACTTCTCTTGTTTAGATATTCTAATAGTAGTAGTCTGGATATGTGCCCGATGTATGGGAGAAGGCTATGTTGGGGCGTAAACTTTACTGACGGAACTTGGGATGGTACTACATTCCTCTGCCTACCACTTTGGGGATTATTGGCGTGATGTTATTTTTGTGTTACGATCGATTAAATCATTATCATGTTAGAAAATCCGGAGTGTCAAAACAAATAGAGTAATGATTATCATGTAAGTAAATGATGCAAAAAGGACTGAAAGAATATAATTATTTTGTGTTACAAAATGAACCATGTAAAAACCATTGTACAATCTCTAGTAGGATTGTTTGCAAAAAAAAACCCGCCATTCGTAAAAGTAATTGAAACATAATTAAGACCCAGTAAGAATGTTAAAAGTGTGTCATATGTAGTAATTGAAATCGAAACTCGCATCATACTACGTGCGCACACGTAAACTTCTCAACGAGACCACGTTAGGACGCTACGGTAACATCCGGCAATCGTCGCATTGCTCAACCTCAACTCTCAACCGGCTGATATCCGCGAGCAGGTTGACATTCAAGAGGCACGTTGAGATTCAAGACGGCCCACGGTGTCGTCGTTCGTCTCGTCGAACAAGAGGTCCGGCGCGCCCGCGGCCGCGCACTTTCGCCGTTTGTTAGATGTTCTCTCTGTACGGCGCGCCGCGGTTGCGTCATGTGTTCGACAAGGCGCGCATCTCGTCATGGCTGTTTAACACCATAATTTTAGTTTTCATTATCTAAACCACACATATACAGCGTTGTGGTGAACGACCCCGGTCATCAATGATTTATTCGATATAACGTTACGATGGGAATGATAACTATGATTATTAATATGCCATCGCGCCAGGGTCATAGAGGGGTAGGCGGGGAACACCGAGTGACAAATATCTCCAATGTTACAGATATGACGTACTGTCTGCATATCCACTTTTCTCTTGGTAGTGCCAGTAAGAGTTTTGTACTGAATACAGCGCTTTAATTTTCTTGAGCGCGCGATATAACAGTACCAAAATGCCTTCCCGTAAAACCTTGACCCTTTTGTTCACTACAGGAAAACGGAATCTGCAACAAATATATACAATCGTTAATACTTCTGTGCTCCGACAATTTAACGCGCCACCCAACTTATCAAGCCTCTTGTGAATTCTCGGGACATTTTACGGTTCGTACATTCGCACCAATTGCTGAATTAAACACGCTCTCTGTAAATAACACAAGATTAAAATATCGCGAGGAATGACTATGAATATATATAACTGAATCATGTTATAATTTATTATATAATATACGTACATTACTTACGGGGTAGGCAGAGAGCACCGTGTTGCCAAAAACCTCTAGCTTCCAAAACTTGATGTTCTTCTTCTACGAAATATTATTAGAATTAACTGAAGAAAAGTAACAGGAATGTTAATCAATAGTCACCTTTTCTCACAAACTCCCCCGTTATGCCAATTATATATCTATATATGTTAACGGAAGAATACGGATTGAAATTTTCTAATAAAGTCAGAACTGTGATGGATGCCTTCAACTTACTTCGAAATTTTAATATCTGAAGAATTTTGATAACATTAAAGGCGTTTATAAGCGTTACAATATCTTTTTTATCGCTCCTCAATTTGTTCTATTATTAAGTAGGGTTTCATTTTCATCGTATAAATAATAATTTGCTTTTGCTCAAATCAAAAATTCATTCGTCCGTTAACCATGATCCTATAAATCCTCAAAACAATAGGATTAAGCGAATACGAAACTCAAATTGTCTATAGGCCTAAGCGTATGTTGTATTCCCTTTCAACTATCGGTAAAGCAATTTGGTTTACCATTTTTCCAATTTGAACTTTTTCGTTACAAGGTTATCAGGACGCACTTGGAATGGTAGTCAAATGTTATCGTGTGACTGGAATAGAGAATGAACGGTATGTTACAGGAAAGGGTTACCGACTTCCATGATCTAAGTAAATGGAATACAATGTAAGTTGATACAATTTGTTTAACAATTGTTTTTTATTAGCAATAGTTTGCGTTTTCGTATTGCTAATTTATAGGAATGTATGTATGTACACCACACTCATTATCCCATTTACTATTTTATATGAACCGGCTTAACTGGCTTTTGTTATTTCGGTATAGTAATAAAAAAACAAACGTGATTACTTCCGGTTGATATGTAATAAAGTGCAACAGTTACGACACATTTAACAATAGCCCAGGTATTGTTCTACTGTTGGAATCTTATCGAATTTAGCCCATCAAATAAAGCAATCTCAGTAATCCATAAAAAGTCAAACAGAATTTTCACGAACACAAGGTTTCCGCTGCAGTGTAAAATAAAAATCGTGACTGAAATCCCTAGGAAACATCTTAATAACAGTTGATTTTGCTAACCAATAAAGATACTTTTCATGAATCCGCATATCCTTTGATTACAGGGGCTAATACATGAATAGAGTTTCCGGAAGCGAATTTGAATTCAAAAATAGAACGTACGTCAAGCGTTTTTACAGGGTGTACGGTTAGGCGTACATTACGCGTCATGTCGACGAAATCACGTCCCCGCGGAATCGTTCGTTCGGATCCCTCGACGTGAGTCCAGCCCATTCATTAAACATTCATTCGTTACAAAGAGATTCGTGCTGGCGAAGATCTGAATCGTTGTTTTAATCCTATCTAATATTTCCAGAGGTACCTCTTGCACTGTGCAAACAAAAGGGGATCATATTAAATTAATAATTTTCATAGCGTTCAGATGTTAAATATTCATGACATTAAATTGTATGGATAATAAATCATATTTGATGCTCAGTGTGGTTTCTTCTCGCGATGGTCTATATTTTCCGATAATATATTCAAAATTGTACATAAATCTCAGCTCTGCCAAGCCCGTTATATTTCCCGCTCATCCATATTAGGACATGCGGATATTTTCTGTCATAAACAACACAGTTGAAAAATTTTCATGAAATGAATGATTTTCAGTTTTACCATCTCGAAAAGATACAAGTTTTACAGATTTTCTTGTAATATCATATAATTCTTTTTAATTCCACATTTCTACTAAGTTGGCTTTTTTGTTATTTATCAAAGTGTTGCATCCGGTCTTTATCCAGCTTTATACTTTAGTTATAACGTATGTAACGTAATATCCCGAAGAGGTAGGCAGAGGAGTGCAGTATGTTCCTAAGTTTCCCATGTTGTCCCTGTGTTGTTGAGCCTATTGTCATACATCAGCACAAACCCACTACTAGAAATTCTAAGTAAGAAAAATCCATTATTATATCAAATGACGCACATAAAAAATATATTACCATTTTTTTATTAGTTCCATCACGCAACACGTTAGCAAACTGCAACAATCCTTTCATAGATTTTATGAACCGTTGGAGGTTTTGCAATTCAATCAATAAAAAAATCAAAGATGTGTAATTTAAATTACTATGCGACCAATTATAATCATTGCAACATAGCCTTAACGACTCCATAGCCTTTAAGCGAAACTTACAACGATTACATTGTTAGGGGCGTAAGGATATTTAATAAAATTTTAACGCAAATGAATTTTCAGCAATAAACGTATTGAAAACGCTTGCTTCATCTGTTATCACGTGGTTATTTACACTTAATATACAGATTTATTAGTTTATTTCATTGATATCGATTTAGAAATCCTTTTAAAGTTTTCCCCACAACTGCTCCCCTTAAAGGTTACCAGCCCTAACATGCTTAAATTCGACTTAAAAAAATTAAATTTTAATTAAAATTACTTTCCAAATAACGTCCAAGATTGCAATATTTCTAAATTTCCACAACAATTAACAAACTTCCATTACACTGCTTCTGGAATATGACTTCATTAATCACTACAATTTCTAACTAACAAAAGATAAAGCAGTTTAAATGTTACGTTCTCGTTATGTTTGTGTTTATTCGATATTGTTTGTCGCAACACAAAGCACTTGTAATGGCGAATACCTCAGCCGCCTGCGTTGTGGTGGCCCGCCGGCTCGACCCCGTGTCGGGTATTCATTCAGCACAATGTGGAACGCCCGGCCATTCTACGTCGAGACAGATAGATGCATTCTGTGAACCATGTTGTACCTGTGTTCATTTATACATGCGGTTGTGCGGAGCTAGAATTGCTGAAGTACATAAGTAATTAAATATTATTACAAGGAATTTATTTCTAGTATGCTACATTACTTTCCTTCTTTTCCATAAGTACCTACATAAAAATTCCTTCATTTTCGATAAATACAAATACCACTATGTATTTTCCTCGTTTATGTTGGCCCTGCGTCGGTGGTTGTGTTGGCTGCAAGTGCGACTGCCGATCGGCAGGTTCCGAGTTCGATTCCCGGGTCGAACACAACAAAATTTTCTAAATGAATAGATGTTCTAGTTGTTTCTCGGAGTCTGGATATGTGCCCGGTAGCTCAGCCTCCACCTATTCCATAATTTTGGACGCAAACGTGACTGGTGAAACGTAGAGGTGTTCGGCACTCCTCTGACTACCTCTTCGGCGATTGCAGGTGTGAAGTTACGTTTATGTAGAATTTGATCCTACTATTCTAATTTTTGTCCTAATTATCTATATGATAAACATAAGCTATATTGTAGCTATATTATTGTATGTAAGGGGGCACACTTAAATCTTAGTGCACCAAGCCAACCTCACCTGCCCGTGGTGCATCCTGCCGGTTAACGAA
>DWEI01001175.1:0-17625 GCA_018245875.1 Mysoria ambigua | reverse complement strand
GTTAATATCTTGTAAAATTTTAATAATGGAATATTATATGAAGGTCAAGGTACTTTTGTCTCAGATTGTGCTTAGATTTAATACATTTTAGTTCCCATATTCTTTAATGTTTTTGAGATTCAAACGAGAATCTAATGTATGAGATATCTCAACATTTAGCAAAATTTAAATACCTATTGTAGTACTTGGCAGTGACAAATGAATCGTATTATGATTGCTAACCAGATGTACAAATTTTTAACTATAACATATAGTACTGAATTTAAATTGGTATATGTTACGCTGAATTTATCAAGCCATTCATATTTTAAAATGTGCGAAAAATTCTACATATCCTGAAGCTTTGAAAACGAATAATTGTGCGAGTATGATCCGTGGGCTCATCAAATAACCGCTACGGCCGCATGGAGATGCCCGCGATACCGTACGATTGACTTTCTTGCTCAACATATCAATCTCGCCACCGTGATACTCCGCAACGTCGAGACATCCACACGGACACCCTTTATGATACGACTAGTTTAAGAAACCGGTTACGTAGAAAACGTGTGTGGTGCGGACCACTCGTGGGCTCACGTTGCGTTAGATATTGCACGTTTGTCGTGTTTTGTTTTAATGTTACCGTAGTTTAACTTCACTTCTAATGTTGCAAGTCAATATTTTATAGACTCGAGGAAATAATGTACATTAAATAATGAAGAAAAAAAAAACAATTTGTTAGGCAAGAAACAAAGCCGTATTTATGAACAGTAATATAACGACCATGGAACGGAACGTTAATATAGGTCACTCAATCTGATCGTTCCTATCTATAAATTGGTCTAGATTTTTTCTTATAGACATCATTGGGTGCGCGTTGCGCGTTTCTAAGCGAACACAATTGCTTACGTTTAACATATTTTTTTGGGTTACATTAGCAACAATATTATGTACTTTCGTAAATTTATTTACTTACTTACTATCGCAACTATCGTAAATTATGTTTAATTCTTAAATTTAAAATTTAAGTTCATTGTTAAATTAAAGCGTCCGTTTTAAATTTGTTTCAATGTGGATGCGTTAATACAAATATGTAACGGTGTTCTCAGCCGGAGGAGAGGTCGACACCGTCGGTGAGTGCGGAGAACCTGTCGTCGCGCGCCGAGTCCTTCGCCACGCCCCCCGCCGCGCACAACGCGGGCGCGCCGCTCACGCCGCTGCCGGCGCCGCAGCCGCCCGCGCTGCCACCACACCATGGGCTGCCGCCCGAAAAACGCCGCAGAAAGAACTCCGCCTTACCCCGAGAAGACATAGATCTCTCCTATCGGCACTATGAGGTACATTATAATGCACTAACGATTTCCATGCAAGGTGGCGATTTGCTATGCATTTATTTATCACGTGAGGGATGGCGAAAATAACCATTTTCAGGGAATTTATGTAATAGTCATTTTAACTCGTGACAGTATTATTGTGTAAACAAATAATTGTAATTTGAGTAATGGAATACAAAACGTTATTTTGTCGATGAAAATAGCGGGCGTTTGTGCAGGCGCACGTGAAGAGCGGCAAGGGGGGGTCGACGGGGTCGGGGTCGGAGCCGTCCACGCCGCCGCCCGCGCACACGCCGGCGCGCGCGGCGCGCTCGCCCGCGCACACGCCGCACGTGAAGCAGGAGCCCGACTCGCCGTACGCGCACGCGCCGCTGGCGTCGCACGCGCCGCTCGCGTCGCACGCGCCGCTGTCGCACGCGCCGCACGCCTACGAACAAACCCCCCTGCCGGTCAGTGCCCGATCTCGAACGGCCGCATTGCACTCGACTTGTGCACCGTTCATTCTCGTCTTGAGACATAAGCCTATTACTAATTATTTAATCACTTCGTTTATTTGGTGTTAAACAATATTACATTAAAGCCTAAACTTCTTCATTTGTTTTATGCCTGGCTAATCACGATCTATTAAATTTCTAAAACTAATTCCTTTTTCCATTACTAAACATGAGGACGATCTTTTTCTTCTGGTGTTGTCACTAAATCCATCGTTAGATTTGTCAATTCAACAAAAAATTCTTTCGATAACGGAAAAAAAATAAAGGTAACAGAAAGGAAGGGATCTGCCTGATGGTGTACATCATAGTCGATAGCGCTTTTGTCTAAAAACCGCTAGGATAAAGCAGATCCTTTCCTTCTCTGTTGGCAGACTGACGCTTGGCAACACTCGGTGGAAGGTGACGCTAACGACAGCGATGTCAGTCCGACCGATCTCAGCACGAAACCTATTAAAACTATACTGTCCACACTGCTGGCGCAGCGGCCGCCGCGCGTCGACCGCGTAGCGACCGCGAGAAGGTCTCCGTCCAGCTTAAAGAAGTTGGGCCGGTTTAGGACCACTTGGCTGACGGCGTATCCGTGGCTGGACTACGACGGAGCCAGAAACATCATGTACTGCCGCTACTGTCGCAAGTGGTCACATGAACTCAATTCACATAGAACCTCGTTCGTCGAGGGCAACGCCAACTTCAGGCTTGAAATAATCAATCACCATAAAAAGAGCAAAGCGCATAAATTTTGTGAACAACGAGAACAAAACACGACGCAAATGGACGACACGTCCAATAACTTTGAGACTCTCTAAAAAGTGTTACATTAAGAACTTCAAATTGCATTTCTCCTATGTGTATAAAAGATATATGTATATAATAGTGTAAAATATATCATCTATGTATAAATTACAATTAATGCATATTATAGATAAATACTATTGTAAATGTGTTGTTCTGGCATGATTAATTTAAAAAATGTATTGGAACTATTTAATGAATAAATTAATAATAATTGTTTTAATCTGGTGTATTTTGTTAAAAACTCTATTCCACTTTCTATCGCTTTACGTCATTAAAACTGATAGATACATAATTAAATAATCCAATAACCAGAATATATGTTGCTTGCACTCTCTAGGTAGTGTAAAAATAATACTATATTTTTTTATCAACACTAAGTAAATTGATCGTACCATATTTCATAATATAACATGAAAACAAATATAATAGACAACATAAAAGGCATTTTCTGTCTGTGTTCATTGATTATTACGTTATTACAGGGAATGGGAGTGCCAGACATGTCGTCAATGTTAAGCCAGCACAACGAATGCAACGAGAGTGAGCCACTGATGCCACCGCATCCCGACCAAACTGATACTATCGATGGTGAGTCTTAACTCATTTACTTGACAGTCGCCAATATAGTATAGTGAAATAAAATGGCAAATTTAAGGTTACAATATTATTACAATGTATAACTATTTTTCATACATACATATATTGGCAGCTGTAAAATGTAAATGTTTTTAAAATCTAAATTATACCACTTTCATACAATATTATATACAATTTGTGGTATAATTACGATGGCAAAACATTTAATAGTGAATGTAAATCCTTTTAAAGCTTTCGGTATATTGGTTTTCTTTGCAAAATGTCGACTGCCTAAAATATTGAGGGATTTACTGTGTGATCTCTGTTCATCACAAGCGAACGTGTAGCGCGCTCTGTTCCTCGGTATTTTGGGCCTCACAGAATTTGAACGCATGCAATCGCCGTGGACCGCACGCCGTAACCGTTGTGGCTTCTTATACTGTTCTTATTTGCATCGATCATACATTAACGCTTTTCCAATTTAATTTTCCATTATGCTTTTATATTATATTATATTTTCTCTGTGTGAAGAAATTGGTGTGAGGTAAAATAGATTTTGTATTGAAATGATGATTTGGCGCCCCCTGCGGGACATAGGTCTTGCGTTTTCTGATTATTTATATATTATTAACGACAAACATCATTGTTAGTACGATGAGAATTTGTTTTGTGAATAGGGTTTTTGCATGTAAGATGTTCGGAAATATACAGTTGAATATGAAATTGATGGAGGTTTGGCGAAAGTTCTATAAGTATATCGGTGATAGCATGTCATAATTAAAATATCAGAGCAGTGAAGAAGCTACGTATATTACAGGTGAATACAGTGGCGTTGATGAGAACAGTAAACCACCGGACCCATTCTGCCAGAGTGTAGCAAATTTTGAGAATATAGTAAAATGTTTTAAAATAGAGTTAAACCAAAAGTCATTGAACGCGCCAGTGGCTTGTTCGATATGCGGTAAACATGTAACCAACATAAAGAAACACATGAAGTCTCATAATCCAGAGCAACACAAGTGTCCCTTGTGTCCCATCATCCTGACCAGGGCCGACAACTTGAAAAGGCACCTCCGTATGAAACATTGTAATGTACTTAGACCCAGCAACTTGTCAAATATTCAAACAAAATGTTGATAATGTAGGTTCTATAGCAAAACTCTCACCATAGCAACGTGTCTGTGTATGGTTACTCTCTGTTATTTTTCGATTGAGTATAATTATGTATGCTTGATAAAGACCAAAAATAACCTAATTTACTAATATTTGTAGTCTAACACATAGGATGCTTATTCATTGTTCTAACTTTTACATCTTGTTATTAGAAGTAAGGTGTGGTGTGTGTACTTTCTTTATATTTAATAATAATAATGATCACAACGCTCACAGAAATGGGACAATTCATCATGGTTATTCCACATTACACATTTATTACTAGAATTTATTAAAATTGTACATTGTTCTTGAACCGTCTCGAGACATCTATCTAATCTAATTATTCATTTAAAATTATAACTCTGCTATAACTTCTGTGATAGGGAATACTCATTAGTTAATTAATATTTTTAAGGAAATGCTAACAAGCTTTTTAGCTTTCACCTTTATCATATTTTTCTATCAGATGAACGAAATTGGAAAAACAAAACAGCAAAGTAAAATTTCTTTGTTCATTTACTACACTGTATGTTATTTCAAGTTCTATTACAGTTATTTAAAACAGCGTTATTTATTTTTACAATGAAATAAATTCACAAAGCGAAAGTTCGGTAATGAATGCATTTAAAATAGCATAATTTTTACAGTGCAACATAACATTTATAACAAGTATACGGCCACAAGCATTGTCATTTCCAGGATTTTCGCTTTACACTAACAATTATAACAGTATAACAAAAATCAGCTGTGTCAGATGATGAATAGCGAGGACTTTACAATTGTTAATAACATTGACTCTTGTGTGTGTAATGTTCACTTTTCCTGTCGATTTGGGACGGGTGTCATTTGACTTTAACATAATCTCACAGGACATTGCGTACAGTATTCTCTACTACAGGTTCAATGTAAATTAATATAAAAATACAGGCTATGAATTAATGTCCAGTAAATGTATGTTGAAGTTTAAATGAAATCCAGCCCCGGTATAATGTTAACAATTTAATGATCTCTTATTGTTCCTCATAATTGTATATCAAGGTGATACGTCTTATTAGCGAAAGACTGATTTTTCTAATGTATCTTAAGGATCGTTCGTTTTAATATTAACTTATTTTTCCTTAATTAACTTTTAATTATCAAGTTTAGTTTGTAATCTAAATCTATCGTTACTGTGTGTTCGTTGCAAATATATTCTTTTATTTACTTCTTTTCTTTTTCATTTTCATCCTCTCTCCATGCTTTCTTTATATAAGCAGACCTATATCTCAGATTATTGCAATTTGTATACTGGCTTGGTGACAGTTTCAATAACATTTCATGCAAATAAAATAACAACGCTGCCCAGTAACAGACACCATTTCTTCGATATCATCGACTCATTTATGCATGAAGATCTACTGAACTTTGGTTACTTTACGTAATAAGTTCTTTCGAAATTCAGTTATAATAATTTCTAAACTTTCTTTCTCGTTGATAAACGCTTTTAATTAATAGTTCTAGGACGAGCATAATAGCATAGCGTAAATTGATTTATCTAAGCTTTTTCTTACTATACATAATAGCGCTAATTTACTCGAGACACTCGAGTCCGCCGTTGTTTCTAGTCGGCCCTTGTTTCCAATTGCAGTAGAACTTGGAGACATTAAGAAGGAAATTGCAATCGTTTCGGCACAAGTTTTATAAAATCACAATTATGTCCAATTACCATCTCAATCATTTAAGTCTTAAGGTCGAGGTTCTACTGTGATACCGTATCAGTATCTCAATGATCAGGCCTGCCACTTTTAGTTTTGAAAAACATGCTACAGAACCAATTATCATCTCGTCGACATAACAATCGCGCAATTATCCTCCCATGTGCCAATTAAAAAAAAAATATCCTCTTAATGAACCGCCTAATGCATCTCTACGTTTGCGTCGGCTATGACGACTGCGCCGCGGCGTCGGCGCGAGCAGCGTGAGATGCGTTGGTGCGAGAGCGAGACGGAGGAGAGATGTGACAGGTCGCTGGTTGCAGGCTCGAAGGGCTGGCACATGCGGCTGACGTTCGAGCGAGTGACGGGCGCGCTGAACCTGCACCGCTGCAAGCTGTGCGGCAAGGTGGTGACGCACATCCGGAACCATTATCACGTGCATTTCCCGGGGCGGTTCGAGTGCCCGCTGTGCCGCGCCACGTACACGCGCTCCGACAACCTGCGCACGCACTGCAAGTTCAAGCACCCCGCGTACAACCCGGACACGCGCAAGTTCGAGCCGGCCGCCGCGCCGCCGCCCGCGCCGCCGCACGCGCCGCACGCGCCGCACGCGCCGCACGCGCCGCTCTACGCCAACCACCTGGACGCGGCCTTCGACTGATCGCGCTCGCCCCGGGCCGGGCCGGCGCCGCGGGGCGCCGCGCGGCCGCCGCCCGGGCCGCCTCTCGGACTGTCCTCGTTGATGTGTCAAAATTGTAACGGACCGTCTCGCGTTCGAACTATTTCCTACTTAGGATTAAGCTGAAGTGCTATTACTTAAGCGGGCCTTAAAATTGAGTTCTTAACGTAGCCCCGACGGGCGATTCGTTTTAGTATTGTCTCGGTTGTGCATTCGACTTGCCCCAGTGTGACCTTGTGTAAGATTCCGCGTAAGGAAATTTTAAACTAGTAATATTCCGCATGAACATGTAAACCTTTTAAGTCGACGTCACTAAAGTTACGACTCGAAGGGTATGTAAGTAGATAAGCAAATTTTTTTTTTCTATACCAATCGCTATACGGGAACGGGCAAAAGCAATAATATGATGTTAATTTTATTACCATATTATTTTTTATATAGTATCGATAGATGTCTTAAGCTATTTAAGAGTATACACTATATTGAGTAGCGGTGCGACCGCGAAGTGATGCTGGCTATTACCGGTGGCCCCCGACCGGGCCCACGTTGTCTTGTTATATTTATTCGTTAGATAGGAAATTTTAAGTTTCCTGTAGCTAATTGTATTTATGTTATTATATCCTATGGGTGGTGCGGAACGACATCTGAATGGGAACAGGTTATTGAGGACTGGCAAGAGATTGTGATCTGTCGTTGGTCAACGACATATAAATATTGACTGAATCTCAGTGTAGATGCATTTGTAACTCTATGAGGCCTTTGCAAGATGGATAATTATTAAGGATTTGTGATGTATTAACGGATAGCGCCTAAGGAAACATACGAAAAGATTTTTATACTAGACTAGTTGATCTATTTACGGAGATTGTTTTTTTATACTTAGATATATTCTATTGTCTGATTTAAATAATTTTATATTTATATAATTATTATGTAATATGATTTATTAGTGTTGTTTGTTTTTATTGATACATCATATATTATTATAATTATAGTAAGTATGAGTTCGTCGATGTTCAGTCGTTGCTCGAGTACTCGGTGCAAACGTTACAAGCGCGACGGCGCGGCGCCGCGGCGGGGGCCGGGGGGCGGGGGCCGGCGCCGGCGAGCGCGTGTAGTTCGCTAATATTGGCATCTACCATTGGGACTAACCTAGCGTTTATGTATGTAATTTTCAATTTAAGATTTAAGATTGTTACATTTTTAGCTAAACACTTTAGAGTGGTACGGTAACTGAAATGTGATAAAATGGAATGGTGCTAGAACCAGAGTGTTAACACGCTACGATTCGACTCCTATTGTAATGTTAATGTTTTAATGATTAGTTACGTTGCAAGTAATGTAAGGCATCTAGCATCCAGAGGTCGCATCTGTCCGGTCGTGGCATACCTAGAGATTACAGTATCACTCGAGATTTTTAACATAATTTCGTCGTTTTTCATACCCTTGAAAGTTGACTAATGTATCTAGAATGATAAGTGGCCGTCGAGAGACGCCCGCACCGGCGCGGCGCGTGCGCGCCGAGGTCCGAGGTGACCGCATCCTATATGATTCCGTGACCGCATCCCATGCCGTCGAGCGGCGGCATCAGCGCTGTTTAGAAGCTGTGAACATGCAATTTCACTAGTGCAATTTTTTATAATAGTCATAACTCATACTAGATTTATATACAATTGTCTATTGAATATGGGAGCCCACTTACAACAAGCTCCTGCGTTCCTCTTAGCGTACATGATATTATAGTCACCAAAACATTCTTCCGCAAAGATTTATATTTACTTTTAAGTATATTAAAGATGTTTTTTTTTATATCGTATCGTTCATAATAAAGTGGGCGCTTATTATTTGATAGCATTTCATACTCAGTGCAATATTACTAGTTATTTAATTACGTAACCAAACTAAAGGATATTTTAAAATAATTAATGACTTTGAGAGAGAGTAATACCCAATTGTATTTACATAAGCGAATTACTCTAATTTCTATATCTACCTAGCGAAAGATGTTTGGGTTACGGTGTTGTACAGGTTCGATAGCTGGTAATATTAAGGATTTAGCTTGTTTACCTCTGCCGGTCGTAATAGTTATCTACTGTTATTAATTTATTGTCCCGCGAGTGAGTCTATTGTTGGCGTAGATCATAGCTGTCCGGGCGGGCCTGCGCCGCCAGGCGCTAGCCTCTCGTCTTGTCTTCAACGCATTTTTGTATATTACTATCACTTGAGACCAATTTTTGAATATTGAATTTGCTATAGCAAATTGATTGATTAGTAATATAGAGTTTTATTTAGATATTTTAGGTTAGGATACTATGATAGTCTCTGGCCAGAATATTTTGGAGTATCACATCGTTTGGCTCAGAAAATATCTCCCTTTGATCTCTTTTCAGCTTTCAAAAAGTGTGCAACTTAATAATTATACGGCAACCGCGTATTCGAACTTAATGAAAGCTAACTTTATGCCATATGGAATTTACACATAAGGTTAACGAATTACTAAAATTAGTGTTATTGAAAATGAGGTCTTACGGACCTAGTCACTTATTTGGCCAATTTAATTAAATATTCCAATTTATTGTATATTAAAAAAAAGTAAAGTAATGAAATTTACTCGAACATCACGAAGGTGTGGTCGTGTCGTGCGACGTCAATAGAATGCAGGATGAGCTCTATGGTCCCTTCAGGATAGCGCCGGTCTCGTTACGTTTGTTTTGTTTCCTCCTTGTTATAGTGTCGTGTATCACAATAGTGTATTACTAATAGGTAGGGGGTGTCAAATCGTATACCGAACCAACTGATAATCAGTTTTGTTATATTTTTACATGAATTTTATCGACGACTATGTTGTTTATGAATATTTTTTAATGTCTTGGTTTGATGCCTCCGTTGAAAGTTTATTTTAAATAGTTTTTTTTTTTGTTTATGCAAGCAGTTAATGCAATTTTTTTTCACATTGTTTGATGTTATGTAATGCAATTTTAACATGTTGCAAACTCCTGCATTTATCTGTTGTATTTATTACTAATTTTTACATTAAATTGTGGTATGTTACAATTCGTGTAGTTTCAGTTGAGCGTGTAACGCGCCCTCCCCCCACTCGCAGTCGCCGCCAGTGTAGCGCACAGCATCGCTTCTAGTCCGCTGCGTCGCTGTTTGTTTGATGTTAGCTCAGTACACACACACGCGCGCGTCGGCCCGCCGGGTCGCCCGACCCGGCGCGACGGTGTTGCCAGTCGCAGACGCTACCTGTATGTGTAGCTGGTAGGATTGCTGATTTTGTGATGTGTGGACTGTTTATGATATTTATTAAAAGTAGTCTTTTCTTTCTAAATATAAATATGCCTAATTATACGTGTAATTATGTGGAACTAAGTGTTGCAAGGATATTGTATTATTATATTACGTAGCGTAGCAAATGCGTGTTAGTGCTGGCGGCCACCGTTTCCCAGCTTGACTGATGTGTATGACATAATGTGATTAGCAGTTATTTCCGAGCCAATTTTTCAGTAGTATGTAAACGATGGAGCCGAATTTATCATGTAATGTAAAACTTACTGGTTTTCATTCAATTGCGGCTCAACCTTATATTAATAATTTAATTAAGTTCAATTAAAATTCTATGAGAATTAGTCAGTATAAAAATCTTTGGCTCCGATGTATTCTTGCTAATGTAAAATGAATGTATGTGAGGCGTCGTTCGTGACACTTGCCAGTCATCCGTAAAGCGCAGAGTGGTCGAGACTGTAACATTCGAATGGCGATGCGAGTGTAGTAAAAACGAGCCGCACCGGCGGCGAGAGCTTCGCCCGGAGGCGCGCGGGCGGCGCGGTGACGGGCCGCGGGTTGTTGCAGAGCGCGCGCACGCGGCGGCGCCGCAGTACTCGTACCACAGCATGTTCGTGGCGGCGGCGGACAGCGCGGCGCTGTGGCGCTGCAAGTCGTGCGGCAAGGAGGTGTCCAACCGCTGGCACCACTTCCACTCGCACACGGCGCAGCGCTCGCTGTGCCCCTACTGCCCCGCCACCTACAGCCGCATCGACACGCTGCGCTCGCACCTGCGCCTCAAGCACGCCGCGCTGCTGCTCAAGCACTAGTGCGACGCGCCCGCGCGCGCGCCCGGCCCCCTCCGCCGCTCCCGCCCCACCCCGACGTCGCCCGGCCACCTGGTCGACGTATTCGCTATATATGCGTTCTCGTTGTACGTGAGTAGTTGTATCGTTGTATTGACGTGCATTTACATTTTTGTCTATACATAACTACGTAGTTATATTTATTTATTTATTGCACGTTTTCGTGCGCTATTTATTGTTCTGTAGTTAAGTATTGTATTTAATATGTTATCACTAACAGGGTAAATTTAATGAATTCGGTAACATTTTCAAAATATGTTGTATATACATAAATCACAAACTTTCGTATAAAAATGTAAACTAATTTTATTTTTCCTTGCATACATCCAAAAATCAACTGAATAGTACCAGCAAATACATATATATCTCTTGTAAATTTAGATACTTAAACATAAAAATTTAATGTCAGTGTCTGTCTATGTTTACTTCTCTTGTGGATTATACAAGTAACGGTATTAATGGATATTGCTTACATGCTTAACAATGCTATGTGTTATCTCGGTAGAGCGGAGACGTTGAGAACGTCTCCCGAGGTGCATACCTAATGTGAAAACCAAATTGTGCTTATTTAAGAATGGTAACGCTAAAGACTGATAGGCAACAACGCGGGCTGGCTCAACGTGGAACGAGGTATGTACGTAGACGAGTCTTATTAATGATAGTATTAAAACGGTAGTGACGATGTTAGCTCCAAATTTCGTGTTCAAAATTATTAAAATGAATGTATTATAACACCTATGCGGCCATTATATATTGGAGCCATTTTAAATATTTCCTATACTTGAATTATTTCATCCCCAAATTATATTTTTGTATAAATATTGTCGGCGTACATGACCATTACATTAAGTGTTTAGATACGTTAGCTTTAAATGGTCCAATTAATTGTCATCTATACTGTACATTATTGTATCCTCATAGTAGTGTTCATAGTGTATCGTCATATTTTGTAAATAATATTTCAACAATATAATGACCTCTTTCGCTTTATTTATTAAATAAATCTTAGCATACACCAGTTTACACTCAACTCTGTAAATAATTAATGTCTCAATTTTAAAATGTATACATTTTGTATTGTTGACTCAAACCAATGATTTTCCTATTTTCGTTAAATACTAATTATATAGATGTAAAGCTCAAATTGTAATTTAGTTGCATCGTCAATAGTGCCGACATTGTACGCAATTAAAAATTAAAATTTTAACGATCCGATAATTGTATTTCAAGTAGTTAAATTAACGCATTTTACTGTAAATAAAATCCATATAAACTACTAACATCTTGTAATTGATTTATAATTCGTTTTATTACTTAAATACATACAGAGAGAGAGACATTTCATTTTTAATTTAAGTTACAGTATAGGTAGGTAACAATACTACTGACTATGTGACTCATTTACACAAATATCAAAAGTTTAAAAGACTACTGTCTGTAATATTTACTAACCCTTCATACTTGAAATAATTTAAATTGACACATCATAGATACCAGTACGTTCTTACCTTGACGAAAGAAATCTTTATCTTTTTAACCTCATTTAATTACACAAATACCAGTACAAAATTAGAAAACATAGATGCTATTTTATTGTTTGCATTACACGGTCCTCTTAACTAAAGATGTTTAACACATCGCAAACGCTGGCAACATTGTTTAAACGTTCAAAATTTAAGTACATACATATATTTATATCAAGACTTCACGATAACTGTTATTAGCCGTTTATTTTACATGTTACATTTTCAATTAAAATTTAATTATGATCAACGAAAATACGTAAGAATAATGTTGCAATTAAACATGGCAATATATGGCAAGTTTAATTTTTTAATAACATCTAAGTACTAAGCAGCTACTAAACTCACGACTAAATGTTAAAACATGCATGTAGTACACAATAAATTATATTCAGTTTAAGTATCCTCTCATTATATATCAAAGAATAAATATTTTATTCTCGTATGTACAAATCCAAATCCCTATTTTACAAAAAAATTGCCGAACGCTCCACACTATCACAGATTACAAAAGAAATGTTTAACACTTTTCTTTATGCAGTTGGTTAATTAAAATTGTTTATAGTAAAAATTGCACACAAATAACATATAAATAGTTTGTAGAATAGACGATTATTCATCTCGCAGTCTCTCCACGTTTCCACTTGTGCCCGGCGATTCGACCGTGACATCTGCTTTACTCACATCGCTCTCGACACTTTTATCACTTGCATCTCCATCACTAGATTCCACGGAATCTTTCTCTTTTGAATTTTCACCGGAATCGTCTTCACTAGAATCCGTCTTCTCAGACGTTTTTTGTTTATTTTTGTTTTTCTTGAACTGTTCCTCCATCTCTTTGAATTTTAACGTAAGATATCTGAAATTTAAATCGTTCATTATAAACATAAAACATTTCCTTATAACTTCTGACTGCCTCTTTGAACGACTACGTTTAGGTCAATTTAAAAATTAAAGGGAAGGTATTTACACAAAGAAACGATGACTCTCACGACACTACTAACGACCAAGAATTTATAAACGTCAATCTAACATAACACCTGAAATCTCGGAAGAGGGGTGCAGAGGCAGTCCTCTGCACCCCTCTACTACAGTTAGTACACTCGTGTCACACAAAGTTACGTTCTACTACGGAATATGTAGTGTATCTGTTACCATACAACGGGCACACATCGCCTATTAGAGAATATGAGCAGAGGAAACTAAATAGCACCCGACTCGGGATTTGAACCCAGAAACTCTCGTTCGGCAATCGGACTTGCGATACACAAGACCAAAGAAGCAGTGAAAAATTTATAGATGAATAAATATAGTTCGATCTGGTGTTTAGATACTAAAACACTTTTCCGTAATACCGTAGCGACGTCTCTCTACATCTTATTACCTATGTATCTTTTATTAAATATCATATATCCTTCTTTTATTTTAACTGAATAACAATCTGAAAGAATAATGCTAGGTTCAATAGGTTCACCAGCTATTCCATAGTGGGACGTAAACGTAACCAGTGAATCGTGGGAATGTTCCGCATTCCTCTGCCTACCCCTTCGGGGATTACAGGCGTGAAGTTTCGTTACATTCAATATTATTTTCAATCTCATAATTTGGATAGTTACTTACTTGTCAACCAGCGGTCCACTGTAATCTTCGGGAAACTTCGGTGAATGGGGCAATATATACTTGTATAGACTCTCATTTAGTACATACAGTTGCGGAGTGGACGCACATCTTACGTTGAACCACCAGTCGCACGTCAAGCCTGCTTGCGAGAATATGGTGCCGTTGGGACATAAAAAGGACGCCTGGCCCCCATTTAGATCACAATAGTGCCAAACCTGGAATTGAAAATTAAGAAACATACGGTAAATAATATTTACTAAAAATTAGTGGCAACCACATGCTTGTGCCCTGTTTTCCTCTCACGGCGGACATTACCACCGCGGTATGCCACTTATATTTACCCCTGGATCTTCATTAGGTACATATAAAATAAGCCAGTCTCTGGGCTTTAACCGCAGTTTCCATAACAATTGTCCGTACAAAATACCTGTTTTAAAGGTGACATGTTACAAGGTTGTAATTAGCTGGGAACTTTTACAGCGAGACTACCTTCAACTGAACATATAATTGACAGACAGAAATGGTATATAAGTCAAATATTCGCTCGCAGACTCCATGACCACGGTCAATACCGACGACTGGTACGAAATGGTGGCACAACTAATACGCACTTATTATATAATTTTACATAATAGTTGTTAGTTTATGTTTCACTATACCCACTTATCTGTCTACCATAGCTAAGTGTCTGCAGAAGCTAAGTGACAATTCTACTGTCAAACCATAAATAGACCGTAGGTAGTATTATTATGTAGAGAGAACGTTACCTGACATCTCGTTTCAGGATCAGCAAAGAATCCTTTGTAGCGCTGAGTTTTACAGTCGAACTTGGTTGGTGGGATTACGGTCAAGATCGGGTAATCTACACCAGGTCGCCCTGGAGTACCACCTTCATCGTCTGATGTGATTGGTAGAGGGAAGCGTTGGCTAGTACTGCCACTGGTAGGGTAATCTAAACGAAACAAAAAAAACAATTGATGTATCTATGAAATGTTTATTTTATCCTTAAGTACATAATGATTGTATAAGGATTCTAATAACTTGCAGAAATTAACTAGGAAGCTCGTTATGATGATGTAACTGTGAGATACTGAAGCGATAACAAAATAGGTGGAGTTATGTGACGTGAGCGGTAACACATTCCTCACAATTACTAAGTTAATCTCTGCATGTCACACTTACCATCTAAGTGCTGAGATGGATTAATGACAGGCGCGAGATATGGCTCCTCTTGGAAACCTGTTTCTTCTGGTGCTGATGGCAAAGCGGCGTGAACGGGTTTTATCGTAGTCACTGATACAATTTGAGGAACTTCAAATGGCTTTGGGGTACTAAGAATCGGTCGATCTGCACCATTTTGTTGAGGTGACGATTTTAGGGCAGTGAGAACTTGTAAAAGAGTCCTTATCGATGAACTTATATTTTCTCTGGTTATGGGCTTAGGAATAGCTTTATTCAATTGTAATGAATTCAAGAGATCTGCTAGACTTATTGTTTCAGAAGGTGTGTGTTCAACAGGTTTACTTGTTTGTTGGTCTAGTACATACTGATATTGTGGTTCATTTTCTGGGACTCGTGAGAATGGCTCCAATAAAGGCGCAGCTTGATTTTTTATGTCTAGATTTGTAGTAGGTCCGACTTCATGTACTATAGTCGGATGATACACAGGAGATTCCGTTGTCAGTATAGGTATCCCGACAATAGGTCTAAATCCGCTTTCAACGACTGGCTGGATTGAAGCTGGTCTTTTTTCATAATAACTTTCAGAAATAGTCGTCGGTGGTTTCCTTATTTTAGCTGCCGGTACATTAACACTATCATAAAAGATCTGCGGTCGTACCGGTCGTGGTTTTATATAAACTGATTCTTTAGGTAAGCTTATTGTGTGATGCTTTTTCTCCACTTCACCACTTTCCTTCCCAGGTGCAAATTGAACAGGTGGAGATTGCTCATATGGTACCAATTTATATTTTGGTATTTGTTCTTTTTCAAAAATATAGTATTGCACATTACCACCATTGTTGTCATTATAAAAATTAATATTTGGTTTTCTATTGATTGGGGTAAATGTACTTGGAGTTTTTGGTACTTTTGGACTAAATCTAACATAATTACGGTCCTGATTATCTAGACCATTATTCTCCACCAAGACGGGACTATAATTAGATGTAATTTTTTGATTGTTGTGATACAAAACTGGAACTTCTTTGTAATAAAATTTTGAAGGATTCGCTGAAGCAATATTGTGTTGGGTTAAACGGTTTCCTTGATATCTTGGAATATTATGTCTTTGGTTAGAATATACAACTTTTGGGTGACGAACGTTTTCATCGAAAACACCTGCTTCAACAATTTGTGCTTTCTCAACTTCTATATTCTTCGTATTCTGTTCTGTGGTAGGAGCTACAGCATCATTAGCGTAATAAAAAGTCATATAAGGTATTAATCTTCGATATCTTTCATTTATCGCAAGTTTCGTTGAATTTGTAATTAGTGACTTCTTGTCGACCTGATTGTTTCTTTGTGATATTGCAGAAATGGGAACGAATTCTTGATTTACATCTGGCAACATACCACCGGCCATCTTGATTTCTGGACTGTTCCCATTTGGCGAGATTGTTATGGATTGCGCTAACGTTGGAATCACTGAAACAAATTATAATAAATAGTAAATTGGCAGCAACTGAAATAAGATGGCCAACCTAGGTACGGTTAAATAACCGTGGTTATCAATAGGCAGCACAGTAGGCGGCGCCAGGAGCACCGAGACATAAATGATTTATAATATAATTAATTATAAATTTGAATCAGTTACACGATAAACATAATTATAAAAGCAAATTCCTATTTGCTGCTTTTTATTTTAATTACAAAGACTAGCAAACGTTCAGCAACACGCACAAATGGCCACTTCCTATCATGAACATCTGCATACAATTTTAAATAAGACTTAAGAAAAAATCTGTTAGTATACCGATTTAAATCCATAATGCAATAAACACTAATATAAAAACAAATTTCTTGCTGATATTCAATTCACGATACTACAGTCTTAAACAATTCATTTGTATCAGATATTGTTTAGACAACATAATATTCGGACCAAACCCACTAGGTAATGTGGAAAATTCTTGCTGCACACAAATTACGTTTTCCCAGCCTACAGTCTTTAATTACTACAAAACATAGTAAAGAGAATGTGGAATATCTTATGACCATTTCTATAAATAGAATATTATTTATTTCACTGTTTTGATATATTTTAACCAACCTTATCTGCTCTAGTTGTAATATTAAGTAAGTCACTATGCAATAGGCTCAACACCGTAACACAATTATACTTTCACTATCTTAATTCCTGTTTCGTGTCTTTAGGTAAATAGATCTTGCATAGTTACTAAAAGGAATTATTGTTATTATTAAATAAGTAGCCTAGCAATATCTCGATCAGGGAATGGGATATTAAGGGCCTACCTAATATTTTCTCATCCTTTAGCTCAGGTAGGTACTACTTATTGTAACCTATATTGGTAATATTACTTTTATTAAAACATGAAAGTATATTTAGATAACGTAACTTCACGCCTGTAATCCCGAAGGGGTAGGCAGAGGAATGCAGAACATTCCCACGATTCACCGGTTACGT
>DWEI01001174.1:0-17627 GCA_018245875.1 Mysoria ambigua | reverse complement strand
CTGCAATCGAGTAATAAGCTTTTTGACATAATCTAAACTTTATGTATTTCTTAAATTTACAGATTGACAAATTTAGCTTAATTTAACTTAAATTTACAGATTGACAAATTTAAATAGAAATATCGACTAGAGTTTTTAAGTTACTGGACCAACGAAGCGGTTTAAAAACATTCTGATGATCGTAAATAATCATTTGAACGAATACGATAATATAGATTGTAGACTGCCTCGTAGGTCATGTTGGTTGCAGGTGTGACAGCCGATCGGGAGGTCCCGGGTTCGACTCCCGGGTCGAACAGTACAAAATTTTTATAATTTAGATTTTATAGTAGTGGATTCCTCTGCCTCCCTGTACGGGGATTACAGGCGTGAAGTTACAATAATGTACTAGTCTTTATTTATTTATTTAAATCTTTTCCACTTAGAACCCTCAGAGATCACTCGTGTCGTTCACTCCTTATCATTCAGACATTCACTCCTGTTTCTTCTCCACTTGCTCGCGGTGTTCTATATGCAGAATATATTCCGTGACTCACAGGCGCACGAGTGTGTGCCGAATAATAATATCGCATGCCCGTTCTCAATGGCGGAGCGCATGTGCTACGTGGCCGGTGCATGAACGCAATCTGTAATTAAGGTCCCTAGATATTTGATAAGAGTCAGTATACTATCGGTAACCGAGCAGGTTTGTGTTCGCCTGCTGGTTATTTCAAATGGTTTATATGTCCATTTTGACGTTCCAGAGCTCGAATATCACAAGTACTTTTGATTTTACATAGGTATGTGTATGTTTAAAATGGAGTAACATCTGTTATAAAGGTAGCTTTTTCGTGATAGAACAATAGAAGGGTTTCCAGTCCATATACCTACAAGCGTAATCCATATAGTTATTCGTATAATCTATATACGAATAAGTATATGGACTATGCTATACTCCTGCCAGCCTACCTCTTTGGAGATAATGGGTGTGATGTTGAATTATGATTCTGTTCTTAGAACATAGTGAGCCACACTTCTCCAGTGCGGTTTCGTCTTGGGATTGTCGCCAACAGCCTTTCGGAAATGTCTAAGCCAAGTACACACCGAAAGGGTGACTCAATTTGATATCCACTAATAGGAACCAAAATAATTGAACCAGGAAAATCCGTGGATTATCCTGTCTGACGCGTGAATGCATTTAAAAAAGAAATATTTTTAATAAAGTGCCATAAAAATATATTTTCTCTCATTAAAATTTTTGCTGCATTCTACATTATAAACATAATGTTTTGATATTTTATACTTAATTCTTTATCCTTCTTTTAATTGGACGGAGTTCATTGTAAAAATTTACAAAAGCATGATATCGAGTATTTTAAAAAGGAGTTGAAAATCTTAACAGGTAAAAGAATCCATTAAAAATATCAAGGTGGTGGATGACTAATGATGTTTACCTGACTATACATGCTACGATAAGAATAACATCTACACACAGTAGACTAGAGAGTCGTTGACAGAGGAGCGTTACAATGTCACAAGCGTTACGTTACCTGCCAAACACTCAACGCGAGAAAACCGCTAACCGCCGCATGTTTGTGCGCGCTGGCGGTGCTCACGGCGCACGACCGCCGAACGAAGTGGCAAAACAAGTGTTTCCGCCACACAGACGCCGCACAACCTATTGCGGGCACAGATCATCTGGATTAGAATTGTTTGTGTTGGCGGTGCGAGTTAGTGTCGTGGAACGTACGGAAGAATAGTGTGTGCGTTGCCTACCATAAGTTTTTGGTTGGAAAATGTTCCTTAATAAGACAGTGTATCAGCTTAATTTGTTGTTAGGACTTCTTGCTATCGATTTATACATGATATCGTATAAAGATTGCAGAATTATGTACCAATGAGCACATGACGTGATCATCGCCTTCCATACCATGAGTACCTGATACCCGCGACTTTGTCGACAGTGTTTATTGATTATATTGTGTTATTATATTATATTGTGCTATTTTATTATATTTTCATTGTGTAGAGGTAAAGGCGTGAAAAAGATGGAAGGAACCACAGATGCGCGGCAAGAAAACAGATAACTCAACACATTTCGTTATAAAAATCATTGTTTCATAAAATTTCCATAACTTTACATAAAAAAAGATATCAGAATATTTATTTGAAGACAGTTAAACAAATAATGGTGATTGGTGGTAGAAGAGCGAAAATTTAAGTTTAAGTATTTTATTCATATTGAATCTTAAAAAAGTTTCCAAAAAAATTAATAATCTTGACTGGATACCCATAAGTAAGGAGACATATAATAATTTATTTTCAATTACAAATCTGTCCATTACATTTCCTTACTATGGTACACTTGAAAACAATATCGAAAATATTACGTGAGAAAATAATTTACTTTTGACTTCTACACACTAGACGAGGGTCCTCGCCCGTGGATTCGACATATGAATTTTACCAAAATAAAACATGGACAAGAGTCGAAAACAAAATAGGTAATAAGTAATATTCGTAGACCTACCAAATATATCTACACAAAGATTGCATAAAAATTGGTTGATTTTTATGTATTACATTTCACACGTAGATATATTGTTTTGGATAAATAGCTAATACATCGATACAACTGGTTAAACGTAGAAGTGCTGCATTCTGCATTCTTACGCCTACCTTTTCGGGGATTAAAGGTGTGAAGTTACGTTACATAGACTTTAACGACACGTATATACATTCTATTTTGGAAATGTCTAGAACAAACAAATAACCTGTATTGAAATTTTCGGTTATCATAAAAATAAAAGTATTCTAGGAGTCACTGAAAGACAAAGTTGCGAATCGTTATTTGAACGTTGCGAATATCACTCTGTACGTTTTCATACAAATAAGACCAACTCTTTGTAACCACATTTTCGTCGCTTAAAATTGCTGTTTTGTATATCGCATGTGCAGCGTAACCCGCACTGAAAGTCTTAGAGTAAACAATATAAGGATCCGAGGATAAATTCTACTTCTCAACAAACCGAGGAAGTAGTTCTCGTTTTGTTCTTGAAACGAAAACGGATAGAATAACAAAGTTCCTTATGCCTCGGTGGTGTAAGTGAGTGGTTTAACTTTCATTGACTTTGCGTTTGGATATACGCGAATCACCTACTTCAAGTCGCGATTTGTACATTTCTACACTTCGAATATCAAGACGATCAAGATATTTACTTCGAAGATCAAGATATCATAAAATGCATATGATAACAGTCATTAAATATTGTAGGTGACTTTCGAAGCAGTATAAATTTTTCGAAAGATTGATTATAACAGTAAAATTTTCATCAATCCATAACAGTGATATGTTGAAACTAAGGCCTTGGAGGTCTTAGTCTTTCTAGTTTCTGAATAAGGGACTGTTAGACGTTTTAGATAACATTCCAATACATTGTTTGCTTATATTTAGACAGACGTATGATATACATCTGTCTATTATTTTCTTTCTTTATCCCTTATATTATTTTCTTTCTAAATGGCAAACATATATTCGAACTTATTCTTGTGTCATTTTCTTTTTAAATATCAAAGAGGCATAAAGTATTGATTCTGTTGCATTGAGTCTGTTCGAATATAAAGCTAAAAAAGACATTCAAAAATATACCTTCAATCAGCATAGTGGTTTGAAGGATTACCTTCCTCGTGTTTGAAAAACGCCCGTCTCTGACTGTGGGACAATAACGGTTCCATAAACAACCACAATGATATTTTTTATGTGTATATTTTCAGCTATCCGATGACAACGCCACTCGGCCTCTTTAAACAAATTTTGGTCTTGTACTGTGCTCATGATTTTTTATATTAAAAGCATCAGCTACCACTAATCTACTGTTGCTATTAATGAACAACATAATCTAGCACTGAAATAGGCTGGAAGGTTCTAGAATATTTATCAGTGTCTCCTATCACTAAGTCCATAGATGTCCCGGGACTGGTTAATAACTCATTGACTCACCAGGGTATATCGAACCCACAGGAAGCGTTGTTTGCATTACATTGACATTCGGTTTGACTAACTACTGACCCAGTGGCTCATGAGGGATACAAGGGTCCTTTAATAAGGGCACCCGTTGTTTACGCAGGGACCTCCGACCCGCCGATAATGGGATTTGATTATACGAGCACATCCGTATGAAATAGGTTAAAGTGTATTTGAACTTTAGAAATATATGACTACATATATGAATGTACGATTCCAAAGGAGATAGGCATGAAGGACCTGGGGAACTTTTGTCGATCTCTCTACTTTCATAATATATGTAATGTAACTTTCATAATAACCTAGCTGTCGTGTTGGTTCTAAATGCGACCGCTGATCAACAGGTACATACATACATATCTTCACGCCATAATTCTTATGGGGTAGGCAGCGATCTATCCTTACAGACCTGATGACTCTTTCACATAGCTCATCGTTTTCATACATGTTCGGCGGTTTCGGAGACTTTTGACTCCTCATTAGCCAGTATCTGGCCTATCGACAGTTAATGAATTCATGGGCCCGTCGCTATTGGATTTTCCAAACTTAGATTATCTGAGTCCGGGTGTGTGCCCGGTGTATGGACTCATCGCCTACTCCACAAAGGGACGTAAACGAACTGAGGGAGCGCATTACACTCCTCTGCTTAACGCTTCGGGGATTACAGTCTTTTAGTAGTATCACTATCGTTGTAATCATTTATTATTGTATACGCGGCACGATCATCAGTTTTCATATCTGTTATGTCGTGGTTTCCCTAACTAATTATATGTACTTACAAAATTATTCCATGGGTTTCTAGAAATATTAATTATAATTGTGCAATTTTTTTTTCTGGTCCTCACTTCCGTAGCCAACGTGCTTAAACAATGTTAAGTAGCAAATTTTAATGAGTTCCCGCAGAACTTCGCAGAATCATCGTGCTGCCTATCGTTCATTATTAAACTATGTCAAAACCGCTTCCAAGCAGTCCATTGGAATAGTTTTAAAGTAAGATTTGTCTAATCGTATAACAGCACTTAAATTCGAGTTCTTATTAATAATTATTTTTCTATTTTGTTGGGATATATTTTAATTCTATTTTCTTAAAGTATTCAAATTCTATTTTCGAATGTTCCGCCATCTTATTACACAAAGTTTTACTCGGCGCCATTTTAATTTCCCCGCCAGTTTAATTCGTACAGTATGAAGCATGGCACTCATATATCAGCGCACATTTAAACTGAGGCGGTTAAATTGAAATTTTAAATTGTGTTCAGGAATTTTTTGCCACTTAAAAAATTCTCAGTATTTCACGGTAATACAAGAATGAGTAAATGGACTATTTGCTACAAGTCTAGCCTAATAGATGTTCCAAAATATTATTAACCCTTTTTTAATTTTACTTTTGGGTACAGTTGTCTTCTCAGAACGCAAAGGGTGCGATAATTTTTGAAATATAACAGGCCCATTTGTTGGAAACTTACTTAGGTTGATTAAAATGTAGAAGAAGGTGATAAAACGCTATCATTCATAAACTTATAAATATTATTACGATCACAGTATATTTCAATAATGCTTTTAAACTACAATGCCTCCGTAAAAACAATAAAATAATAATCTAAAAAGTTATGTTTTGTATTATATTGCATATATTTGTGTTGTGTATTACATAGCTATAAAGTTATAGATAAGTTTTTTCTACGAATACTTGTCTCAAGACGTCTCACCAATCAATTTAAACGGAAAGTTTTATATAAATACGTCTGGAGGAGGCCTGCAAACAAATTGGGATGTCTAAACGGAATATTAGCTTTTTATGCCGTCTCGAAGGAATTAATATTCCACGTCAAGCCGAAAACATCCAATATTTAGGATTTTTATATCTTCATATTTATTTTAACATTCGTTAAAAAACTATGATGACATTTCGAAATATTAATATTCCATTTAAAGTACATATAAAACTGAACATGTCATCTAAAGAAACCGAATCCAAATATTGTGTACGATTGACGAAATACCCGTGTATTTTAATATATTTTCTAATTATATTCATAGCATATTATAATACATCAAATAAAGGTAAAATACCATCTGTTACAGCTAAAGTAATCGTTTGTGACATACACAAATCATATTCACATTGACTATTCGTCTAGTATTCGTCTAAGAATTAAACAGGCTTCTTAATATTTCCTTCTTTTAATATAAAAAGCTTAAAGTTGAATCGTTAAGGACGGCTTAATTACGCAGCGTACTCTAAATCATTAATATCATGAGAGAAATAATCAACGCTTTGTCGACTTTGTGAAAAGGTGCAGAAAGTGAGACCCTCTACCTTCTTTTCCTTCTTCCTTTTGAGCTTTTCGTAAAAGTCCATACTCGTCTTAAAGCCTCGCAAACAATTTCGCTTCGACATTATGGTCCCACGTTTCGCACACTTCAAAGGCATCTCGCGAGAGCGGATATACAGCATCCGGAGGGTGACTCCTGACCTGTAACTGGGAGCTAAATCTTTCTCGATATAGTAAATTGAAGTATCAGTCGGTTTGTTTGCCTTAGGTTATCGCATTTTTGCTTTTTTGCATTAAGCTATAAAAATATAGCAGGCTAATATACTTTACAAGAAAAAAACTGACCTTGTATCTAATATTTAAGAACATTTTTCTTTTATGTTTTTTGGAACAACTTGTTAAAATAATTGTTCTACTCGGAAATTATCGGGGACAAATTGCTATCCAAAGTCTAAGGTCTAGCTTAGATTGTTCCAGAACACCATGGACACTTAACGAATTTCAGCTAATATTTTAATCTTGTACACACATCTACTTTAATGCATATATATATGTAATTTTATTGTGTATATAGATAGATATTTATTTTATCTCATATTCACCAGTTTCCTCGTGACCATAGATTGTATACTCGTTCTGTAGACGGGAATTAGGTCTAGGTCTCTGTTTCCGGAGACGATTAAATCCTAACAATTAGGCCGCGACGATGGCTGCTCAGTAGACTCGATTTTTCATAACTGCTTATGAAGTATTCGACTCTCTCTGCCAATGGCCCGCAATCAAATATTTTAAGAAGTCATTATTATGGGCCTAAATGTACATGTTGATATTCAAATAATTGATATTTACATCCATTATAATAATATTGATTTGAATCATATTCATCTGGTTGCTATCAATTATGGTTGCGCGTATTCACATAAGTGATATTGATTTGATTCATGTTGATCTAGTTAGTATTGATAGAAATCTACACTTCGATATTTCAGGTTTATGAGTATTTATAAATATACTGTTAAATATATCTCATCGCGAGCAACGACACGAGCGAAACTTAGTTCTACGTAAACCACTGAGCCCACTGAGGTGTGTATCGTGTGTGACCAAATTTCTCACACTCGCTAAGCTCACCACATAATACATTTAGGAATTTGCCACTTAACCTTTAATAGTAATAATGTCCGTCTTGAGACTGTGCTTTTAAATCCGTGTTTTATCCTTAAGACGGTGTATTTAGGGTGTTTTAAATAATTTTTTGAGTGTATTTTGGTAGTGTTCGTAGCAACCGCGATTGCTGCACGAGGGACCCTGGTTTCAAACTCCGGGTCGGTCACTATTTTTGTAACTTTGACTTTCTTGTACCTAATGCCTCGGAGTCTCGATGTGTGTCGAGTGTATGGCAAAAAACTCACCACCTATACCATAGTGGGACGTAAAAGTCACATGCTCCTCTGCCTACTTTTTCGGGGATTATAAGCGTGATGTTGCGTTTTGTGTCTTTCTGCAGCTTTTGTTTTTATGTTTAACGTTTTTTTATGTCTCGCTTATTTTTTTTATTAATTAGTCCTATTAACACATGTTAAGCCATCTTTATATAATCTGTTAAAATACTATTTATATTTTGGAGTATGGAAAGGTGTTAAGTGGCGGTCATTGCACGATTAAATACGAACAGTGGCCAGTGACCCTGACCCCTGAGCTGGGGTTCCGGGTTCAATTCCGACTTGGGTCAAGTATGTAAGTGATGTATACAAGCAATGCAATTTCTATTGTGTCTGTAAAATTTATCACTTATTTCATCACTAAAGGTAAAGGCTCAGTCTGGTTTGAGATCAAACGGCGTTCCGTGGCTTTCCCTAAGTTATTATTATGTAAGGATCAGTATCATTATCTTCTCAGAGAGTATAATCATTAACGAACTTTTAGACATTGGGCTATTTACTGTTAAGATGCTATTCAGCCAGTGTAACACCGTTTCATTCTCTGACCTCAAAAAGGCATGACCATAATACCTCTCGACATTGTACCAACATCATGATATTACATCACCTTGTATCTACCTATTTTGCATTTAATCTAAGCGAACATCGCTAAACATACCGCTGACTATTTGCATATAGGAAACGAATGAACAAAGTGGACCACAGAGCAATTACCCCGAAACAACAGAGATACGCTTACAGATAAGCTAATCGAGGAAATTAAGGGCTGAATAGGGAAAACGGCGAAGAGATACGACTTTACTCACTCCATTTCAACCTCACCTAGCAAGGGTTGGGCCGTGTATATTCTAATTGTGATTTAATGAATAGCTCTAGCTGCCCTTAGTTAGCTTGTGTATTTATGGTATTAAGAATGGGTAAAATTGAGAACTATTAGCGAATAAATATTTTATTCGATGTAACAAGATGGTCAGGTTTGTTATTAACGGCAAAAATCATAAATTATGACAATAATATGAAGGTTCCTAACAAAATAATTTAAACGAAAGGTTTACAAATAAAAACTTTCTACCAACAGAAAAAAATATATCCTTTTCAACGACATGTCTAAAAAGAAGATTCTGAATAATGAATTACATATAAACTCATTAAGCTGAACTGTTTTAGAACCAAGGAACATCTATAAGACAATACACATTTCACACATACATACGCGCTAAGTACATACACACACATATGTAACTCTTCCCGCGTGTCGCAACACTGTTTAGCTTTATATCGAATATCATACAAAAGCGCTGATCCGCACGACGTTCTCGTCGGCGTGCGGCGAGCCGGTGCGTCGGCTTGGCCGCTGACGGGCCGTGCGATCGAACGCGATCCGCTGGCCACCGCGGTTGGCGCCCATTAGTGTCCCTGTTCACAAGGCATCTACACAGCAACTTCATAATACCTTGAGACAGTTCTACATATGGCCGTCGGGTCGCGAAGTAGGCATCAAGAGAGTATATGATATGACATCAGATGGCTAATAAAGAAATCGAAAATCACGCCTGTAATCCCCGAAGAGGTAGGCAAAGAGTGTAGAACACTTCATGTTTCACCGTTCACTTTTACGTCCCATTATGGAATAGGTGGTGTCTAATGGTATATGCCGGGCACATATCCGGACTCCGCTTTGTAACACAAATAACCAAGACCTATATTACACAAAGTAAAAAATAAATCAAATTATTGCTATCTAACGTCTACTCCTGTTCCCATAATATACTCCGATACCCAATTACATATATTACAATCGTATTAACGACATATTTCATTTTCTCATAATAATATCAATGATATGTAGATGTAATGAACTTTTGATTAGTCTCAACGATGCACAAATTGAAATACAACCTCAGGATTACGATAAGCGCGCACTGAGAGTGTTTCACTGTATGAATTTATTTTGCGATGTTCTATTACGCGGTTCCGGTGTGACGGTATCGTAATACAATCTGGTACACCGTACGCTAATATGTGGTTCGATTCCTAGCCAGGTACATTTTGTATTTGTTTGATGGAATTAGGGATAGGCCGTCGATAAAGACTTTTCTTGAGTCAGTAGTGTCATGTAAGTGATAATCATCATCTTCTGCTGGACAGACCTTTCCACTAGCACGCCGCTAAGCTAGATGTTCAGTACTCCTCGTATCCAACCAATGCCAATTATTCTGTACCACACAGTGATCTCGGTGTTATGTTATTTATACGTATTGGAACTGTTAAAACGTTTATTTTTGATATTATATTAACAGTTTTTTGCACAGTGAATATATATAGACGGACATCCATAATAAATTGTGTACTATTTTGCTCGTGATCCTTATAAAGATATCTCATCAGAACGCTAAAAATTAAATTTGAATAATCTCAGAAAGTCATTTTCATTGGGTACCTACTAACAATAAAATTGTACCAAATACAATAGAAAAAAAACTACATGAATCAAATGTTTTTATCATGTAAATGAACAACTCAATATACAGTTATTGAGGATCTAAGGTTAAAATATATACTTAGTCATATTTATAGCGATCGAAACGTTGCTTTAATGTGCGCTTCACCTAATAAACTTGAGACATAACAAGGAAATTATTACTTGATGTTTTTGATACAGAGCACAGTGGAAGTAAACCTTAATAGATAAGTCGACATTTTCTACAGTGCACAAATAAAAAACCTAGCACCGGGGTATTCCGATGTGAATTGGCCGTGTAACGTCGACTTTAAAGTATTTGCACTGGTTTCAAATTTAAAATGTGAAATAATTTAGATGTTTTAAGCTTATGGTGATCGTGATCTAAATTTAATTATATTTATATAACAGTGGTGGATACTTCGCTTGTGATTAACGCAATCAGTCTGTGCAAAGTGCGAGGGGAGTAAAGCTGGCCAGTTATATTATTTTAAACAAAATTCAAAAACTGCCTTGTTGCTTGGATTTTCTGACTTAGATTTTCTAGTTTATTAAAATTATTTAAGTATTTATTTACAATTTGACGTTGATCTAGACGTTCTGAATGCATAGTAAGAGAATCAAATAATTTTTATATATTTGTGATATACAGAATTAATTAATAAAGTAAAAACTACAACAAATCAAATATAAAATATAAACATTATACTTAAGGTTACTTAGCCTTACATAGTAATACTTGTTAGTATATACGCAGTACGCAGTACGCAGTACGCAGTACGCAGTACGCAGTACGCAGTACGCAGTACGCAGTACGCAGTAAGCAGTAAGCAGTAAGCAGTAAGCAGTAAGCAGTAAGCAGTACGCAGTACGCAGTATCGTATTATTTACCGCAGTATTTACTCTTATCTCTCAATGGCGCGTCAATCTCTGGTGCAATTTATTTTTCTTGAAATTGAAAACGAAACGATTCGCTACATACTATCTGCTGCAGACCGAGCAAGAGTGGAATTCCCTGCGGTGTATTTTTGCCGATTCGTACAACCTGGAATGATACAAGACAAGAGTGAATAGACATTTCCTAAGCAAGCGTGCTACATCCTACGCTGCATCTCGCTTTCCATCAGATGGAACAGCTTGCATCAGATGAACGTATTGTTAAATAAAAAATTAATTACGCAGACTATACTTACATGACGTGACAGTGTATCGAAATGTCCCTATACCCATTCCGCACATGTCCGCAGCCTCGGCGCGCGAACTCTGGTGGCGTTAGCCAATTTGAGGGTTGGCAAGCGCCGCACAGCTCATGTCATGCCATAAATACTATGGATTATTTTACAGCGTTGCGAAATTTATGCGAATTTATTCATGGCAGTCGCGAGCTATGAATTTACATGGAATATTCCATTACTGCAAATTTATGGGCGGGAAAGCGGGTTTTTTTTCGTTAAGCCGAGTGACTCGCTGTCGCGCTGGTCGCCGATGTCGGTCACGGTCATTATAGTCATTAATTAAAAAAATATGACTTCGGCAAAGATCTGCTTTATGTCATCCCGTGTAAGTACTCTTTGTGAACGTCGCTCTGTGTCATTGTACCTATATCATAATTACATTGTATACAGATGAGTATGCAGGGAGAGTAATGGTTTAATAATGTGTGCATCAAACTTGTGCCACATGTTTCATTGTGGAAGGTAAATGTGAAAATTTATTTTTATTTAATCGTTACGCAAAGCTCTTACAGAGTTGTACAATGCACTTTCATTGCCAACGTAACGTAATTTCACAGCTGTAATCCCCGAAGAGGTAGGCAGAGGAATGCAGAACACTCCCACGTTCCCAGTTACGTTTCCGTCCCACTATGTAATAGGTGGTGAGCCTATTGCCATGCATCGGGCACATATCCAGACTCCGAATCACTATTAGAAAATCTTAATTAGAAATTTTTTGTAGTGTGCCCCCCGGGAATCGAACCATTGTATTGTTTACAATGCTAAACTAAAAAATGATGTATTGTTTACATTTCTAAACTAAATACTAATGAATTCGTAAAAATATTCATTTCTTATTTTATACCCCTAGAGTTTCTGTATGTAGCCAGCGTCTTCCGATTACAAACCATCGATTATTAACAGTGGTTAAGAAACAAATAATGAAACCTGTAGTAGAAAACTTTTAAGTCATCCAGCTGCCAAAAACGCCAACTACGTTTTCTTTTGCTTATCTATCTTACGATATGCAAGATCTACTAACATCAGAATAACTTGCATAATGACCTATAGTTATAGAGTACGATACGATCTCACAAAACGCTACATAAGGTTATACCTTTAGCGAAATCATTACGAAATAAATGTTATGTTGAATGTTGAACCTATTTATATCACATATTGTAAATCACATGTAGGTATGTTTGTTTTTCATATTTGAATATAATTACAAATCCTAATCATCACCATCATCATAATCATCATCATTACTATAATCATCACCATCATAGTCCCTTGTTAGAAGTAAAAAGTTAGGATGTCCAAGTGCGGTTTGACAAATTCCCCATGCCTCAAAGACCGCTATGGCGAGCTCTAAGTAAACTTATTCCATGACGACGTAAATTATCTCCACCATTTCGTGTTAGAGCAATCCATTTTGAAGATTTTCCTTGAGCCCTTTCGTTTCCCGAATACGTTTTCGACGGGGGAGATAGATGAGTGTCAGCTACACGTTCGATATTCGATCAAATATGTAACCAACGATAAGCACATGCGGAATACTGTCTTTCTAGAATATTCTGTTACTGGAACTGTACAGGGACGAATGAAGTCGCGCTATTTAATGGGTAAATCTAATAGAATATTTCGGTATGTGCAATCTCGATTGAAATATCGTTATTAGAATTATCTTATGCATGTTATTACTGGTAAGTAGCAAAATGTTTACATTCGCGACCATAGACTAAGTTTATGGTAGAAATTTCTAGCACCCTTAACTAGCGTTTTTAGTATTACTATAATATATTAAAATACGTATTTCAAATTTTAATAAATATTGCTAATTTGTCATATGTCCTTAATTTTGATATTAATTGATGATTTAGCTTCCTTTTATACTTGTAATACAAACATAAGGAAATATATTTTCGATACTTTTGAAAATATTATGGTATATATTTGTGGATTTTTTCCAAAAATAAGCTTTTGCTAATTTATTATTGTATACTAAGTAGTCCATTTAGGTTATATTTGATAGAAATATCTTTACAGTAAATAAAAAAACGTAAAAATGAGCACAATAAGGTTACAAATATAATATTACATATTGCGTTATCATCATTTACTTAAAGATTTTTCAAAATAGCCACAGACAAACAACACGTATAGATACAACTGCCCGGTGCCACTTCTGCGTCTAGTGCGCTCTGTGGCAGCGTAAAATTATGTTTGTACATACATTTTGTAAAACCGCGGCCACATCTGGTGGAAAGAGAGAAAAAATGTTTAGCTTTTCGGTCAGTGGTATATTTACATGTGGCGAAATGATGGGAAAAAACTCGACGAGTTACATATTTATGTACTTTGATATACAAATACATCTTGTGGTACGAAGTGATGGTTTAAAATGAGATATACAGTTGTATATTCTGTCAATAAAAGAAAGAAAGAATCGAACGAACATTTTAGTTGGTACTTGTAGCTATGGGATTGATTAATTCATTGTCGAAGATTTGGTTAAGTTTTGTTTAACTGCGTTAAACATATATTTTAGTTAAAGCGATCGTTCTCAGCCCATTCGGAAAATTGAAGCAGATACTTCTTCATTAAACTACAATGATTGGTGGCTGGCCCGGTGGCGCGGTGGTTGATGAACATGACAGTTGCGCGGTGGGTCGTGGGTTTAATTCCCGCCATAATAAATATTTCAGTTATGAGTATCTAACGTTATATATTCTGTCTGGATGTACAAATATTTATATAAGTATATGTTTACTCATATAAAGTACCGTAACAAAAGTTCTTTTGATTACGACAGTTCTTTAGTTTGCGACAGATGGCAGTGCGTGGAGATATCAAAAATATAAGATATAATAAAAACAAAAAGTGAAATATAAGTTAAAATACCGGTCACTCCGCTGTTAAGTTCTCATACGAGTATATAACTATCATTGTCGATAAATTTTTTAGCGTTCTGATGTTATGTGTTGTTTATAGTTTATTCATATGTAGGTATCTTGAGACATGTCTAGAGATAAGTCTCGACACAGGTATTTTTAGTTATACACCACAATCAAAGTGAAGTATTGGTACATAAACACATGAATGCTTCATACCGACAGTATCAGTATCATATCTTTCCGTACCATTCCGTTGCCTAAGTTGCTACCCTTCGAAAACTCAAAAAATATACAAATTGGAGTTCATGGTTATAATCCACTGCAGCCAATACTATTATCTACTTGTATAAAAACCAAAATCTACGAAGGCATAACCTTATGAAAAGAGTCAATAATTAGTTATTTAAGAACTCGTAGTAACGTATAAAAATCGTAACTCCCAAAAGTCAACTGTCAAAATTCTGTTAAAATTAAGCGACAATATTAAATTCGGATACTCGTAGCGTAAACTGATCTCAACAAGTGCATCTCGATTCCATATATAAACGTGGATATAAAGAAAATGAATGAACATAAAAAACTGACTGCGGTTATTTGATTTTGTCACAACACGAGCTTCACATGCGGTTTTATCCAGTCGTGTGTGGTTTAAAGTTTTTTTCTAATTTCTTACATTGATCATAGTCTCTTTTTTTCAAGGATAAGTATGGCATCGTCATATCTCGAAAGTAATAGAGTAGAATTAGAATTTTCTTATCAAGTATTGATCCTGACTGGTCCAAAATACATAGATGTGTTCTAAACTCCTCTGTCTACCTTTTCGGGGATTATAGGCGTGTTACGTATATATCGGTTTTATATTGGTTGTTTCGAATGGTGAGTGAACATATTTATTTCTTTATAATAATTTAAAATTATACCAAATGCAATTCTACGAGCGAAAGTTGTAAATAAATCCACTAATTCCACTATATAATTCTATATCTTCACGCCGGGTCCCTGGGGTCACGGGGTAGGCAGAGAGCACGGAGTGTCAAATATCTCTATCCTTACAGACCTGCCGCGCCTCCTCCACGTTCATAACTCTTATCATACATGCACGCCGGTTTCGGAGGCTTCTGACTCTAATTCCACATTCGCAGAATAATGTGTTGCCACATTTTATTCGTTAATAAAATGTGGTAACACCTTGATTATTGCCAATGTTGCATAGGTAAATTAATAACAATATTACTCTATTGATATCAGAACTACTGCGTACAGTTACCTCGAGAGCGTGAGTCTGTTCTGGTCGACAATTTCTCAGATATAAAATATACATTATTACACATCTGTATTTCCCCAAAGAGGTAGGCAGAGAAGTTCAATTCACTCTTGGCATCAGTAATATTACACGTCCCATTGAAATGGGGGTGAAGTTTATTGGCATTATCATCTTTATCGACCCTATTAACATATCGCTGCTGGAGATATATCTCCCCTCAGAACGGAAAGGGTTAAGGCTGTAGTTATCTTCGTGTACTTCGATGCTTCGGTGACATCAAAAGTATAGATCGGTCATTTTTAGTTCAGTGGAACTAGGCGCCAACCGACGAGAGGGTCGGGCGGCTCCTTGATTTTGAGCAGCAAGATTTTGAGATTTAAGCCTCTTTTGAGCAGCAGTTTTTTCAGTGATTTATCATATAAAGATGGTATGACATACGTAAACCTTTCTCAATTGGAGAGAGAATACCATATTCAACGGTGGAATGATAAAAGCGTTCATCATGATGATGATAAAATGCTTAAAGTTTATATGACAGCACGATTGATATATTCTATGAATCTTGCAAATTTGCTTATGGCTACCAGTGGCCATAACCCCTCCACCCAAACAACATTGTCAAAAAATCGAAATAGGTGCTCATTTAAATTAAGTAAACATAAAAATATTTTTGGATTTCAAAGAACCTAATTATATTTTGTTTCGAATTATACTTGAAACTTTTTTATGCTTCCACCAACAAACGTACAACGAGATAAAAATGTTAAAACTGTGTCGCTTTATTAACTCTGTCTTATTCACATACGCACATACATTACAAATGGTTGAAACATTTGAACTCGTAATAAAACGTTTTACAAACAGACGTACCTACACAACAGACGTTTATAATAATAAAGCATGTTACAAACGAAATACCCGGAATCCGAGGCATTAGAAAAAACCGAATGCGAAAATAGGGTTGCCTGTTGATGTAAAATGTTAGGGTTATCAATATTGTTAAACTGATTCGAAAATTTAAAAAATCTTTCACTGAAAGAAAAAAACGTCAATTGTTCAACTGAAAATTATTGATGACAAAAATTTTTAATCTGTGGCTTGGTATCGACATTAAACATCAAAAATCTTGTGATTCGCTGACTAATATGTCAGTAATATGTAAGTATATTTCATTAAATATAACATTTGTTGAAAAGGTAAAGTTATACTCTTTTAGGCAGGTAATGAAACAAAGATGGCAAACCGCAACTTTATAATAACTACTTGAGAGTGTCACTCGCGTGTGGAACGCGCGCATGGCTGTAATATATGTATGTTGTAGATAAAATAGGAATGCGATGAATGAACGCCAATAGGCATTAAGGCCGCTCTTTGTATGTCCTATAAATGCTGTATAATAAAAAAATAAAATAAATAGAATGACAAAGTTATCATATTATTTTTTAAGCTAAGCAAAAATATTATTGATACATTTTTTATAAAAAATAATACGTTATTATTTTATAGTTAAAGTAATAAAGGATTATTACTTATTTTATTACAGTACAGGAGTACTGCTATATATTTATATTTCAATCGATGTTGCAAAATCTAGACGTATGAATTCAATCGGGCAAAACTGTTCACATTTACAAACAACTTGTAATCGTAATTTCGTACACCACCAACAGAACGTACAGAGGAAAACGTATAAATACTAACCAACCAACTAACTAACTCAGGAAGCAATGTTTTGCTCAACACGTCGTGTATCTGCCCCGACGTTCGCCGCGAGCGGCCACCTGTCAGACCGCGCCCGCGTTGCTCAGCTTCGCAGATCGTTTGCAATCTACGGACGCGTCAGAGCCATAAGCGTTTCCGACCCGATAGTACAGTTACGGAAATGCCAAGAATCCACTAATTAAAGTACAATGTGCCAGGGTTGTCGCGTGAAGGCGCTGAATATAAAAAAATAGGAGCGTCACGCCTATGATTCCCGAAGAGGTAAGCAGAGGAGTGTAGTATACTTCCACGATTCACTACTTACGTTTGTATTATTATGGAATAGGTGGTGAGACTATATCAATACAC
>DWEI01001173.1:0-17630 GCA_018245875.1 Mysoria ambigua | reverse complement strand
CTCAGAATAACTAACGAAATGTCAATTATATATTGTGAGCTGTCCAATATTACGTGATTATCTGACGTCAGCAAGTTAAATGGTAGAGCACTTTCCGTGATCAATCGTATTATGCGACGGCTCAACTTGTCATATTGTTTTTATAATATATGTGTAGAGTTGCGATAAATTAACGTTTAATTAGGATAGTGTTATTAGTGACTTGGTCATATCTGCCCAATAAGTGTCAATTCGTTTAGCAAACGAGTTTTGGAGTGTATGCCGGCTCGGAATATGCTTCGCAGACAAAATGGGTTGACGATGAAATACTACCGGTGGATGTATTAATCCAATACTCATGGGAGAACCTTTGTGTCTAGCTGTGAACAAAGCATACTGATGATGGTAATGAATCCTTATACATACAAATTTAATGAGCGCGTTACAATATCCGAGCGCTGTAACTATTCCAAAGTAGTTGAAATATACCATCGAACCATCATAACCATCACAATCGTTATGGAACCTAGGTTCTCTACAATAATAAGAATGCCATTTTATAAACAATATTATTGTTTTATTTACTTTTTTTCTTTTGACTTACTCAATGGTAGTGTTATTTACGATCGAGACTGGTGGGTTGGGCGCCACTGAATTAAACTAATTTAAACTTTCGAACACAAATTTTTATTAGTGACTCGGAGTCTGGAATGTGCCCGATTTATAACTATAGGCTCACCACCTATTCCATAGTGCGACGAAAACGGAACTGGTGAAAAGTGGGAGTGTACTACACTCCCAATTTTCTTACCTACCTCTTTGGAATTAAAGACATAATGTTTCGAGTCATAGATACAATTTAGAATGATAGAGTTCGATAAAAGGAGCTTAGCTTAAATGTTTATATATAATTATTATTAACAAAAATGACTCTACAACGTGATCTTGGCATCGCGATTGGTCATAGTAATTGATATTTCGTTCCAGATCGGCGTATTAAACTGGTCTTCTTTGTTCTAATATTATATCTTTTTTTAAGTTTCTATATCCAATATACATATATATTGTTTTACAATATACTTCATCACGTTTTACTATTTGGGATTATTAAAATCATCAAGTATTTTCGAACAGACAAAATACTTGCCTTGTTAATATAAGGTACAAAATGATTTAAAATATAGTAGGTATATTTTAATGTGGCAGTAAGAAAATATAGAGTTCTTTAAAATTGTGTACTCTGCCACATTAATTACACAATAAATTACAGATGAATATGTTTCTATACTATACTTTTCTATTGTATTGTATACATGTTACAGGAATTTAAGGTTAGTCTTATCTCGTTGCAGCGTCGTAGGTGGTGAGCCTATTGCCATGCATCGGGCACATATCCAGACTCCGAACCACTACCAGAAAATCAAAGTTAGAAAATGTTGTAGTGTTCGATTCTTGTTACTGTTGTTGTGTTCGATATTCTATTGTTTATTATATAAGATTTTTCAACGTTTTTCCTTATCATATCTTGGTGCTTAGTAGAATAGCGTGCATCTTAAATTTTTCATAAAAAAAATTAAATATCTCTCGTTAAAATAGTAAAGGAAAAAAACATCGTGAGGAAAGCTGCACACCATAGGAGTCATAAAAATGTTCTAGGCGTATAAAGTCTGCTAACTCGCACTTGCTCAGCGTGGTGGACTTTGGCCTTAACTAATTCTGGGCCCCTCTCATTCTGAGAGGCGGCCCGTGTTACGTTAGTGACTTTATATATAGTTCTTTCTGGTCAGTAAAATAAATACCTTCCGCTTAAAAATCTTGTGTCAGTTCTTGTTAATATATGTCCAGGGGTGAGGAAATTAAGACAAGAAATTTATGTGTAATTACTTTTAATCACATATTTTATTTTAACTTTGAGGTGTCTACAAGTACCTACATTCGTAACATCGATGGAACCGCACACAGAACTCTACATAGTTTTATGTCTTCCATATAAAATTAGGTCACACGTTGTTCCTATAACGTACTTCTATCCTGATGAGATTGTTGCCATGGGATTACATGCGAAATAATTACCAAAAGAAGCTCGCGTTCGGTGATATGAGCTCACGAACTCACGATTCACTGCAAGGTCGGGAGAAGCGCTACATTCTAACGAGAGCATTCTTGTGTTCATATGTAAAGTATATTTGTTGTACTGTTTCATACATGTTTTAAATTTTTATAGAATTTATATACTCTCTCTCGTATAGCACTGACAAATTTTGAGATATTTCGATACGTATAAACGTAAATATATATGTACATATACAAATCTTTACGTAAAATTACGCCTGTAGTTCTTGAAGAGGTAGACAGAGGTAACTGACAACACTTGTTGAACCATCGTAGAGTAGACACTATTTAACGAATCAAGTCATCTCATCGTAAACCGGCTTGTTCGAAAATCGGATGTGAATAGAAAGTAAATGTAATCTATATATTTTTGCATTCAAGGATTATAACCATGTCATCCTTAGGCGTTCGTTTACAAGCACAATTTCGGTTATTTCTTAACATATAAAAGGCGAAATATTTTTTTGAATTTCCAGTACATTCACAACTACGAAACAATTCAAGTTGTCTTTTAGTACATATACTCGGAGCAAAATGAAACTGGTGAGATATTGAAATCAATTAATACAATTAGGTATTGAAAATTACAATTACATCATCAAATATTTCTAATATATTTTAATCATTGTCTTAGCGTATGAGGACGCTTAAGATATTTTTAGATGAATAGTATTACCTTTATTAAATCATCCCATTATAATCATAAATGTACCATAATTGTACACACTTTTTATAAAGAATAATTATTATAAAAATTAAATTAAATATATAAATTAAATTAAATATATGAAAATTAAATTAAATATATAAATTAAATTAAATATATAAAAATTAAATAAATTAAAAATGATTATAATGATTATAAAATGTGAACGTAAAAAATAACATGTATTGAGATATTACAAGACAAATAATAAAGATATCGGCACACTGTTTTATCTGCTTACTCCTCGAGGGCCCAGGCATGAAGATATAGATGTACATATATTACAAAACAACAATTTTTTTTAAGATCGTCGCCCTCACCCTGGTTAGCCTGGCTTCAGCAGCCCAACTGCCGTCCAGGAATTATTTACCGCAGAACCAGGGTTCTGCACCCAGTCAGGCTGGTGGTTACGCTGGCAGCGGACCTGGTGCAGCAGGCAATGGCAACACCAGGCCACAGCAGGCTGCTGAGAAGAATGCTCAGATCTTGAAACTGGATCAAGAGATTGGCGAAGAAGGTATGTGGATTTCTCATAAAAATGAAAGATTTTTAATAATAAACTACATCATATAATAAATACCGGGGTGACCTACTACTTAAATATTAAACATTATTATCGTCATATTGTCGTATATTTTGTATAAATGATCACTGAGCCGAGAGTATAGGGTTCGATTGCCTACCACCCACGGCAAACAACATAATTATATATTTTATTCTGTCTTAATGTCTACACGTATGTATTTTTATTTTGTCTATTGCCATCTAATCACCGTAACATAGGATCTTAACTACTTTAAAGATGCATTTTTCAAATTGAAACAGAAACAACATAATATTATACATGATGTCAAGTAATATTCTGAAATCAATGTAAGTCTCAAAGTAATACAGAGCTGAGCGTTCACAATTCTAAATTCGAAATTGATTTTTTTAAATTTGCTTTGACATTATTATTTTTGCATATTTTAAATATATAAATAGAACCAAGAGCCCTATTCCACGTGATCACCATAATGTGGGTGGAATGGTACATATCATTTGGTACTACCGCCGCGCTATGTACCAAACAACGCAGAATAACAAATGTTAGCATACTATAACAAATAGTTATATCTGCTGGCAGGCTTCCACTACAGCTATGAAACATCGAACGGCATCAGAGCCGAGGAAGGCGGCGACGCGGAGCAGACCCGAGGTGGGTTCGCGTACAAAGGCGACGACGGCAACACGTACACCGTGACCTTCACCGCCGGGGAGGGTGGCTTTCGGCCCCAGGGCGACCATCTGCCGGTGCCACCGCCCACCCCGCAAGAGATCCTGCTGGCGCTCGAGCAGAACGCTCGGGACGAGGCCGCTGGGATCTTCGATGATGGTAAGCGCATTACAAACTTTGGATTTTACTGTAAAGGCATTGAGCGACCATACCGTTGTTTTCATTTGTCATAAGATCATGAAAGTGTTAAGTGACTAATAGGTGGCTATTTGAAAGACTAAATTTACCGGAAATTAAGACTAAATGCGCAGGAAGTGAAGCCGTAAATGCGTATATTTGAATACTATTCACTAAAATATGCAATATAAAGACGTATCTTTGCAATTATCCAGTATAATAATTCGTATTTAAATTTTTAGGACTTTACCACCCCGATGCAGAAGAAGGGAGACCAGGAGCTGGTGGGAGGCCTGGATCTGGTCAGGGTTTCGGTTCGGCTAACCGCCAGGGCAGCTTTAACCCAAGTTCGGGTTACAACTACTGAACAAACATATCAGTTATTAAAAGATTTTTATAAACTGTATAGTATAAAAACAATGTATAATAAATTGTTGTAAAATAAAATAAATGTATTGAAACTAATAATTAAAGTATTTTTGCAATTTTAAATAAACAAAAGTTTAAAACAATAGCAGAAAAATAAACAAACTTCTATATCTTGCTATTAAAAAGAAGTTTTATACAAGATACCTAATAGATAAGATTAATAAATACTTATTAAAAATACATATAGTAGGTATATATACCTAGTGTAACAACAACATATATTTACAAATACCTAATACAAAAACTCTACATTTTAAACGATCAGATGTCACTTACGAGAAACATATAAACTTTAAGAAAACATATTCTATCCACTATTTTATAACAGACCGAGGTTCGAAATTTCTGAATAATATGAATAATATTTTTACGTTTTATAAAACATAATAACAAAACCCTTAAATACAGAAGCGCCTGATAAGTATGTAATTTAATGTTAAACCTAAGATAAAACGGGAAAAATAAATTTATTGCTCGTTTCAACTTTTTCTCGTAGTGTTCAAATAGATGAGAATCTCCTCTCAGGGTGAAGTGGTTTAAGACCATGTACCAGTCACACACTACTCTAACTTACAGAAAACTCTCCGGAATGTTCCCTTTGATGTTTTCAGTACGTGGTTTACTCGGCTTACAACGGAATGACTGCAATCGGAAACTCCCGGATTCAAATCCCAAGACGGACATTAGTGGATTTTTCTAATTTAAATTTTCTAGTAATTGCTCGGAATTGCAAATCTACCCGACGTATAGCAATAACTTCACTATATATTGTGCAGTGGGACGTAAGCGTTACTTCTTGGCTGAGCCACTTTGGTTCGCCACAAAACTCGGTGAAGCTGTAGAGGCCATTAGAGTCGACAGCACTCGGAAAATTAGAAAAAAAGCGTTACTTGTGAATCGTGGGAATTACCATATTTTTGTCATTACACCTTCAGAAACTATAGGCGTGATGTTACGATGTTATTATGAAATGTACTGGCAGAAATCCCTTGCAAAAAGAAAACATTATAAGTCCCATCCAAGCGACTATTCCCTCTTTCACTCAGGCTTTACCTATTATATACGGTTGTAGATATTTACATGTGTATCCGTGTGAAAATTTACAATCGAGTTTTTTTACAATTCTTTCCTTCATCTAACGTAACTTTTCCAATTTTGATTAAATATTTTAACAATCGAAGTAACTTTTCACTTTTGCCTTATCACCATCATTATCGTAATTAGCTTGTCTCAGTTCGCTATTGGATATAGCCTGCCGCAAAAGATACCATCGCACCCTGTGTTCCCTTATCTTCGCCATCTGAATTAAAGCAGTTCGGTAGACCACGCTGCAAGGCAAATAGCTGGCTAGCAAAAATATCATGCGTTCATTTTTCATATTAAAAATTTCTTTAATCACTGCCTCAGTGGAATAGTAGCTAGCGGCATTCCTGGTCGAGAGGACCTGGGTTCGATGTCTCTAGTAAAGTACTATCGGTTTCCTGTAGCTTTAAACCCCTATTAGTACTTAAGTCGAAGCTTGAATTTTGGCCTGGTAAGCAATAGGCTCACTCCCTGTTCCATATTGAGACATAAACGTAACTGCTGGAACGCGGTAACGTATAGCGGTAAGCGTTCCAGCAGTGACGTTTTACACTCCTCTGCCGACCTCTTCGGGAATTACAGGGAACACGTTACCTTTCATGTTTAAATCAATATACATATTCTAAAGTCATGTTATATCAATTGTTTTTGTGTTTCATTATTCGATACCGGTCTGCTCCCAGATTGAGAAGCCTCAAGACCTTAGTGCATTGTGTGCGACTTTGCAGGGCTCAAAGAATTTTAATAAGTGACCATAGGTGTGTGTATGTACCTATATATACATTTAATTCAATTTAAGAGTTACATAAATATATTAATGAATAATACAAATTATACACAAAATAGTCCTTTTATTCATAGAATAAATAATCGTAATGCATCGCGCCTTCAATGCTGATCAGTATATTAAAACAGCGCTACATATTCCATACACACTCATACAGTTTCCGATTACTTGCTAACTGAGCGCTAACACTAGGGCCATTTACATCATCAGTGAGTGGTAGAGCAGGCCGTGATTGGAATTGGGAAGGATTGGGTATAAAAATAAAATAGTAAACAATGATACCAATAATTAATAGAATGAGTTAATAAATGTAACTACAAACTCTCCAAAAGTTGGTAGCGACATGGAGTTTAACAAACGATTTTAAACTGCACAAAGGTCGTCGATTTAAGATATTTAATCTAACACAAAAAAACACACGAGTTGAACGATAATCCAAATGAAACTTTAAATAAAAAATTAATGCAAGCACATCAGTAACGAAGTAACTGCGAGTATTTGCATAGAGTTGCGTTCACCATTAAAACCCAAAGGGACGGGAATGTTGGGAAGTTGATAAAGGTGTGGGATATATGAAGAGATGTATTACCACTCAATTCTAATGTAACTCGGCTAATACTGTGTTATTTACGACTTGTAGGGTCTTCGGAAAGCGGAGGCCTGCGCTTGCACGTAGTTCTTTTGCGCGAAGCCAGCGGAACCACCAATGTCGTATTTGCCCGGATTGTATTGACCTGGAATGCGAGAACATTTATTTAAATAAAACGGATTAATAATATATTATAATAGACGCATGTACTTATACATGGATATTTAAAGATATCGGGCAGGACAGGAAGAATAGAGACATTTGGCAATAGGTAAACTATGCCTACCCCGTAACAGATTTTGGTGATAATAATTAAAATAATAATGAATTCTTTGTACGCTTGTGGATTTTATTTGTTTATTTATTACTAGCAGTTCTAATATAGGATACATTTCGATTTAGCTCGAATGAAACGCAGTCAATCCTTTCGTTATTTCCGACTCTACATTATTATATTCGATACAGGGAAGCATAATATACAGTGAGCCCTCAAAAAGGTGTAATTTTTGAGAAGGTTAAAATACTAAATGAACTTAACCCAACATGCATTATTAAGGTCCATGCAGAGTAAGCTATTGTAAGGTAACAACTCCTGTCATATGTATGAAGTAATGGCACTAATAAAAATGGACTCTATATTCTATTAAATAAGGATTACCAAATTTACACACGTATAACGCTTATCTCAAGATTGTGAACAAATTGTATGTGGCCAGAAATTCAAATGACAAGCACCGCGCGAGCAAAAATATGCCTTATCGCCAACAGAATACGATTTTTAATAATGTTAACTTAATATAAGATTGTTACATGAGTAGCTATTAATTATTGTTATAGGAATTCAATCATTATGACTATGAAGCTATGGCTTAATGTTGAACGTATAGCTGATGTAAATATGGTAATGAGGGTCATTTTAACACAATGCAATATGATGGTGTGGCAAATTATTGAAAGCCTATGGCATCATGTCTAGCCGAAACTGGGTATAGTTTTATTTAAAACGCATCTATGCTTCAGAGATATGTCTAACAGGAGTGTAAAAGGATTATTATCTAGACGACGTTATATAATCTGAAAGCTTTTTTCAGATTCAATGTTGTGTACTTAATTTTAGAAAGTTATTTTTGCTTTACTTTAATTTCACTTTAAGTAAACATCACTTCAAATAGACCTTACTTAGAGTAAGTCTGATTTTATTTAAAATATTTTTCTCTTTCTGGATGTGACTTATCTGCTTATTAGTGAAATTTCAAATTTCAAATTATTGTTAAATGAAAGTTTATTGTTCAATGAAGGTTTTTGATTTACTAATAATACTGATACATTAACTAATATTTGAAGTACTGCTAGGTAAACTCATTTTCAATGTGAAATTCAAAATTTTGGTACTCTTTATTTTTTTGTTACAGAATCAAAATAGAGGTTCCATATCCCGTAATTATCTATATCATTATAGTTTTATACTAAGATGTACTAAAAAACTTGTTATGCGTATATGAGTTACGCATACAAATTATTATATAACTTAATGAGCATTTGCAATACCAGATGTAGAGTCTTTAAATAGACAGTTATTTCATTATTCGTCTGCCGCGAATAGAACGATCACTTCATGTCTTCATTTGATGGAAAAAGGAATACACTTATGGTACTTGGATATGTCTAATATTATCTTCAAAATCAACGTCGCAATTATCTGTCTGTACAGTCTATTTCTCCATTAAGCCTCCCACAATACTCATGCTGGTGATGCAGCTTCATGATGAACTTTATGATTACCGACGTGTTACAAGCATATTATAATGTAAAACTAAGCGCTACATTTAATTCGCAGTGATAAAACATACAAATTCCATCCAGATATGGGGAGCGGGGGAAAATATATCCATCCTTGTCACACATATAAAGATAAATGAGGAAAACCGAAGTAGAAACAATTTTTGTTGTCGCTATTTTCTTGTTGACTAGAAACTTGAGCAACATGTAATGGGCCACCAAATTGTTACAAATATGAACCAGTTCACATCGTAACAATGTGTGTTTCTCGCAAAGGCCGAAGGAAAGATAATGTCGGTAGCCAGTTTGTGTTTTACGAAATCACGTACTTTGTTAACCAAATTTTTATAACTCATTAGCTTGTTTAATGACATTTAATCTTCATGAAAAATCTTAATCATAACTTAACTTATTTTTAAACTTTTTTAATTTTATGTTAAAATAACTACAATTCATTTTAGTTACATGTTATAATAATTATCCAATTGCACTTATGATATTATTACGCCATTCAGTATTCTGCTTGTATATTACTTTGACACTGACAAAGATTGGAACTTGCGGTTTATGAACAAGGTCACTATAGAGCCATTGCGACGACTAACTCCTTAAGCTTCGTAAGCTCTACATGCATATTGATTGTAAACTAAACTCACCATCATCAATGATGCCGGCGGCTTCATCGGCTGCGTTCTGCTCCAGAGCCTTCAAGATGGCTTCGGGGGTGGGGGGTGCGGTGGGAATGTGAGCGCCCTGGGCCTGGAAGCCGCCCTGACCGGCCGCGTAGCTGATAGCGTACACCTGGCCGTCGTCGCCGGTGTACTGGAATCCGCCCTGAGCTTCGATACCGTCAGCCTGCAATTGGTGAAACAGAGGAGACTTAAATTATGGGTATCACATGTATAATATACAGCTCTTATGATTGATTTTGATTGATTATACATTATGGTCGGATTTTGATAATCATAATTATAAAAAGTATGTTATACAAATATTTATAAGTATTACCAAATATCTAATTACATTATACATATAAAAACATCAGCCGTTTACACTAGGCTCTATAATTTAAATCATGCGCATTATAAAAGAAACACTTCACTGAGTAAAGAAATATGAATAAATGAAACTATACCTATTTAAAAAATTTTTGAAAATTATAAATAAACATCCAATGTAAGTGTTACTATGTCAAAGCCTTTAAAATATCAGTGGGTGCTAAATTCAAATTGACAAAACTTTTTTCGTAAGTATTTGAACCAAAAACAAAATATTTGAATCAAAATAGCTAACTACCAACGACTAACCTAGAAAACTAACTGGCCATCTTTCGCATCGTCCACCGGATGTACTAACGCTGCAATCATGCGAAGCCTTATGAAACATACCAGCGCATTGTGACAAAACGACACAGTAATATTCATTCATGGAGCGAGTGTGATCAGAAGGACGCGCGGTTAAACCAATTTCAACTTTATGGATGTGAGATAGAGTCCACTCTGCGGGCATTTGTGTAAACGAACTCGGCTATACACCAATCAAGTTCAATTCGCAAAATTAAGCCTGCAGGCTGTGTATAGACGGAGTGGAATGCGTAAAGTGTTCGTAAGTTACGGTTCATATGGAAAATCGTGTTGCTTTGTTGGCTGCGAAACCTTTGTTCGAGTATGTTTTTAACAGCACATGAAGTTTAATCAAGCTGATTTTCACAAAGCGTTAGCATTGGCTACAATCCGGAAATTTCTAATAACTTGTAAACAAGATTGTAAATTTTTAAAAATTTATACATAATTTTGACTACTTTGTTCAATGATTCTCAACAGAATTCCTCATAATCTAATGATTAATGTTTAACATAAAACTAAATACTATGTAATTAACAGTGTATATTAAAACGTGAAGTATTAGTATGTATTACTGCTCAAATTCGATAATATCCTATATACACATTAAATTATTTTGCAGTAATATTTAGTGCCATTAAACATTGCTGCAAAATAATTGAATGTACAAATTTCCCATTATAAATTAAGTGTCGTCGATCAACACGTCTTCGAAGATAATAATTTTGATTTGAGAGATGACAGCAATTAAATTTATAATTATATTACGTTCTGACCTCCTTCGCATGGGGGACAAAAGGTCAGCTACACTCCAAGACACGGTCACGCCCACAATAAATCTTTTGGCGTCAAGTAAATTACTATAGTGATAAACATCACTAAATATCACCGGTGCTGAAGTTACTCATATTTATTTCTGTTCTCTGACGAGGTCAGTTGGTATTTTCATCATCGATATCAGCCTATCTCGATCGATTTTGAATACAGTTAAGATCATATAGGAATATTTACAACCGTCAACAAATTTACACGAATTAATCCCTTTGCTTGTTTGCTACTTAAATAACGGCAAATAAGATGTATCAAACTAACGTACATATGTAAAAATAAGAAGTTAACATATATTATAACAAATATAAGCAAAATTTTAATTTATATCACGCCTATCTGTACCCAAAGGGATAAGCAGAAGAATGTAGTATTCTCACTTTTTTATCAACGTGCTATATCTCAATTAATAGGGCAGCTTATTATCAAACACACAAACAATCATGATTAATGGCAAAATAAAATAAACTAACTGCTTATCCGTGACAAAGATTCCCACAGAATAATATTGGTAACACGATATCAGCTTGAGCAACGTAAACTAGCCGCGCCGTCACACCCGCCGATCCACCCATAAATCTCCGAGTTAACTTTACATAATCGCGCTGACCTTTATATGTGGGACGTCTGGACAGTGCCCTTTTGATTAGCGACTGTGCATGGGATCGACCTGCTCTAAACAGAATGCGTTATGAAGAGTTACATTTAATATAGATTTTCATGTGTGTGTGTGTGTGTGTGTATATGTGAGTGTTATGTGTATGTGTTTTTATACATTGCGATCATATCTTATTGTGTGTTTGTTTTTATGTCTAATATCAGTTTAATATAATATAAACTTAAAAATCTTTAAAAAAACATGTTTTAGTAGTTTGGTTATATGTTTGAATTTATAATTATGTTAATGACACAATATGTTTAAACAGTGTGTTATATACAAACAACAAAGAAATACAAAGAATTATTATATAGCCAGACCCAGCCTCTTTCGTCGTAAGTAGAGAACATACAGCCTAATTTATCTTATAACTTATATACCTTATAACCAGAATTAAACCTTTATTTTATGTAATATGTAAATAAAATAGAGAATATTAATAGCATACAAATGTACCAAGACTATCCAGCTACACGCCATGCTTACGTATGTCGTACTCTTGAAAATAGAGTCAGTAGGAGTTATAGTATACGGTGCTTAGCTCTCACGCCTCTACATTTTACATGTGTCATCGATGCGGTGGGCGATGTGTTGCTCAAACTGTCGGTGTCTGAACTCTGACTCACATTAGATGATCACGAAATTACACATCGATGCAAATAATTTCGTAAACTTGACCTTTTTTATATTAATGACTCTAGTATTACAAATCTATTAAATCTTAACTGATGTATAATTCATAGATTGACATTGTCCATGTTTTTTATACATTCATCGTTTCGAGAATATTTAATATAAATCTAAATAATAAATTAATATGAAATGAGATGTGAATAATTAATTGTATTTTCATTCGAATGAGATTTCCTCTTTCTATTGATCCATCACCATCATCATCATTATCATCATCTTGTTCATCGACAACAATCTGTGTAGCATTCTAATATTTTAAACGTGTCACCTTTTTAAGAGTAACCTTAAGACCTAATCTATATATTAGAAGATGTATTCATCATCAGTACAATAAAAGTACTTGTTCTCAGCGGGTATGATTTCTCGTAATTGGAAGTGCAACAAGGGTCTGAATTTTTTAAATAAGATTCAAGATCCGATAATATAATTTTAAATAAATACACAATGTACAAGCAAAGGTATTGAGCGATCTTATTCTTAATATTCCATTAAATTGTTAAAACTATTCATAGTGTGATATTTAGCGATTTTTTTTTGGAACAAATCGAATAAATTCAGATAAGGAGATGTTAAAAATATATTTTGTTTATTAAAAATGCAAATTATTTACATTACATTAAAAGAATAGGAAAAATCATTACCGTACGCTAGAATCAGTAAGTTGCAATCATCAAAATTACTTGTTTATCACAACAACACCTCAATACATCTATTGGTGATGAAGATAAGCATATCGGGTTCGTAAACATAGACTTTTTAACACTCGGCATTTTCTACCCACCCAGTAAATCACCGACAACATGCTAAACATTCAAATTTATAACACCAGCAACAGAATGAGCCGATTCTTCAGATTGTGCTCAGCATTAATACCTTGTAATTTATGATTGTCGGATATCAATCCAATTAATCGACATCCCCGTGTAAAATATATAAGACAAGATGTGCGATTCATAACCGCCGTACGTAACTAAAATCTCTGTTACTGCAAGAGTTAATCTTTATATAATATCGATAGTTTAACCATTATTATGTATATATATTCACAAGTACGTGTACGAATTATTGATTAATGATCATTATAGCATATTAATGGCATATTTAAAGTTTAAAATATATCACTGGTTGTTATAGCGTTGTCTGAAATGAAATCTTAAACGTCGTCTGTTTCATTCGCTGTGTTAAAGCGAAGAAAATTTAAATGAGCAAATATATTTAACCGTGATATAATAACATATTACTATCTTATTATTCCACTGTATTTTTTATCTGTTTTGTATCATTCTAAGAAATCACAGATCAAAGAACTGAAATACACAGTGTTATCAAACTTTGTCGTACGTGAAGGGACCTACCTCGCGGCCCTGCTCCTCGGCCTTGATGCCGTTCTCCGTTTCGTAGTTGTATCTGAAAGAGTCCTCCTTCAGGTCGGCGTCGAGCGCCAGGATCCTGGCGTTCCTCTCGTAGGCGGCCTGCGGGCGGTTGGACTGCTCGGGGTAGGCGGGAGCGAAGCCCGCGGCGGCGAGCCCGAATAGTGTGGCGACGAGTAACTGCGAAAATGATATTATATTTCAATTTACAATACCATGTTATTATGAGTGTTACACTTATTTGTATTTTCCTTTTACCGTGAAATGAATGAATTAATCATGAATTTTTTTTCATATGCAATTTCATTATCACCAGAGTTTTTTTACACGTAAACGGTTAGAGTTCAAGAAGAAAATATTTTCTCTGTAGCTATTTTGAGTTTCTTAATCCCACGTAGGTATAACACGTTAAACATATTACGTGACGAATTAAATACTACAAACTTTGAATCAGTTAATAAATCAGTTCGGATTGCATACAATTTGAATGTGATAATCATATTAATTAACTCGATATATTCATTTGTACGTTGGCACAAAACAAAATTGCAAATTTGAAAGTTTCCTCGTAATTATCTGTCAAATTAATCATCTGTACATTTCTTTGACTGCGAAACACATTCATTGTTTTCGTCAATGAAACGGAACGCACTGGTAATTCACGTTCGTCGCACGGCACACGGCAATGTGGCGCTTAACTACAGACGATATATGTGCTATTCTCGCATGCGAAATATTGGTGTATCTTTCAATTTATGGGTGTACTGTACGCGACTTCACAATGATCGGGTGACGTCACACGCATTGTTAGATTATGGTAATGAGAAAATATTGTACGCAATGAACTAAAATACACTACAGTCTATACACTTGTTGTAATGTAATGAATTATATGCATACAAAAAAAGGTATCTATAATTATCTTTTTCAAACATGTAGTTTGATACGACTGTAATAAATACCTATTAAAACATTGTCTTTGAATATTGAGAATATATATTTTTTGGTATGATCTTGAACACAGGGGATTAACATTCAAATCTATATGTTCACGTCTAAAGGTCTAGTTGTCAAATTATTTTCTTATCACTAATCCTTTCCTCACCTCAACTCTTAAGCCACTATGCGTTTCAATCAACAAACAATGCAATTTTAATGAAGACTATATTATTAATAGCTATTAAGCAAACTTAAGCCCAAATCGTACCATATCTCTTGCTGGTAATGCAACAAATGAATGACCATGAAAGATATTCAAGTAAAAATTATTGAAGTAAATTTAAACTGAACAATTCGTTCTACGTCTTAATGATCAAAAGCGTATTATTCGTAACTTGCAAGCCATATATGAAAGTCGTTATTCAAAGCAATTACGGGTTACGCAAGCCAAAGTCTCATCGATCTGTGCAAAATCGATAAGCCTAACGAAATAATCGAGGCGATATATGTCGTCATGAAATACGGGTACAATGAACACAATGAGATGTGCTTGAAGCTTCTGTTACAAATGATTCAGTCGTTAAAAGTTAATTTTGTAAAGTAATAACATTTAACCGTAAACTAACGTTAAAAGATTCAAAAGACCTACGAATTTTGAATAATTAAAGCTTGATAAAAGAAGTGTGAGTTAAAGAAAACATAGGATAATTGTACTTAACGTCACGCTTAGAATCGCTGTAGAGGTAAGCAGAGGAGTGTAATAATCTCCCATATTTAAACAGTGATTTTTACAACATTTAAACTATGGAGGTGAGCCTATTGATAACACCGGATAGAGGTACAGACTTCGACCCACTAACACAAATCTGAATTGCAATCATCCAAAAGTGCCTGACCCGGGACTTGAACCCTGGATCCCATGGCACTTGCACTTGCAATAAACACGATAACGGGTCATAGGCAAACTATGCTGTTTAAGAGGGATCAACTTTAAATGTTTTAACAAAAATAGCAAAGATATCTAGCAATAAACTTATTAAGAATTTATCAGTTGTCATAAAAAAGAAATCGAATTGTTCTTACTAAAATAGAAAAACTAGCTTTCGTATATAAAAAACTGCCTCAAAAAATTCAGCATTATTAGACACTAAGCCGTCATATAAACAAATCCAAAACTTTAAAAATACACTTCAACGAAATTAACACCATGTTAATATGGATAGTATACGATACGAAACCGATGTGATATCGATATAAATACGATATATGACCGACTCACCAGTTGCATGGCTGCTGGGTCGAAGTTGAGCGTGCGAATGATGCATCTCGGAGACTCCCCTCCTATATATACACGGCCGCACGGTTTCAAAATTCATTCTAGATTATAATGTAACCAACCACTTTTCCCAATAAATAACTGAACTTTAGGCGCTTTTTTTGCGTAATGATTTGGCTAATGATTCGATCATCAATTTTGAGGAATCAACAGGAAATGCCATTCATTACAATAATTGTTGAAAGGATGATTCTGTGGTGTGAACACGCGGAGGTCGACTGATTTCCCATGCCACATGCATATAAATTGAAGAATGATGTTAATCACATGTAGAGTGTACATATAGAGTCACATATTATTTTTTTTGAATAATAAATTCACGTTTTTCATTGTTGGTATGATAAAAAAAGTAACGTAACATTAAGCCTGTTGCGCCCGCCCAAAGAGTCAAGTATAGGAGAGTAAGATAAATCCACTTTTAATATTCTAAGATATTTATTTTTAATATATAATTATTTTTACATTATTTCTTGTTAAATAATAAAACCATTGCTTGGAAGTGCACAGATTTTTTTATTTACTATATATGTATTTGATGTATGTTTTAATATAAATAATTCCCAAAAAATTTAGTATAATTTTATGAATTTTGTATGCAATTTAAATGTCAAATTAAATAAATTTACTAGAAGTTCTGATATTTTTTATTAAATTAATAATAATCAATTCGTGTATTTTCTTTCAATTTTATTTTTTCATTCTTTATATTTATCAATAGGGTACATTGCTTCACGCATTAAAAACATACAAGAAGATCAAATTTCGCAACTTACACGAATATAACGCAAGCGGACTAAGCCAGTGTAGCATAGGATTGAACCCGTGACCTTCGAGGGCACAGCTCATGTTACAACTGCTACTCGATCGCCGCACACCTGATTCGATATCAGTAGAAATATGTTGGCTAAGAATTTTTTCTCTATCGAAGTAACAAATCAGTCTCTACATTTACCTAGTTCTCAGCGAACTCTACATATAAACTTGTATAAATAAATCGAAATATGACTAGATTCGTGTGTAATACTATTCACTGATGAGTTAATACTTTTCGGAATTGTATTTTTTTAATATCTCAAATACTTTTTTACTCGATGATTACTTATTACTATTCCCTATTAATAAAACAGCATCGCTCAACATTATTATAACATTAAAAATAAATAAAAATCAACATTTTTCAAATCTTAAAACACTTCTCTATAACTTTTCCATGGAAATTAAATTAAAAAATCTCATTTTTTCTACTTGCCGTAAATAACATGCTTTCTATCTAAATAATAAACCTCTCACTTATATTAAAGTAAATATAACTAACGCGTTGAAATCTTTTACACTAATGAAATGTACTATGAAGATTTTTCCTCATGTCCGTTATAAGTAGATTTCACAGTTTTTATCATCTATTTTTTGTTCGCATTTATAACTATTTATTTTTTTAAAATTAAAATATTTATCAGTAGATAGTGTTAAAAAAATAATCATTATGGCAATTTAATCAATTTCACTGCAGACTGCCTCGTTGGTCGTGTTGGTTGCAGGTGCGACTGCCGATAGGGAGGTCCCGGGTTCGGTCCCGGGTTCCCGGGTCGAACACTACAAAATTTTC
>DWEI01001172.1:0-17631 GCA_018245875.1 Mysoria ambigua | reverse complement strand
TCCAGACTCCGAACCACTAGTAGGAAATCTAAATTAGAAAATTTTGTAGTGTTCGACCCGGGAATGGAACTCCCGATTGGCAGTCGCACCTGCAACCAACACAACCAACGAGGGACTCGTGTGCCGGATCCCGGGGACGATAGTGATATAAATAATTGTACAGTGCCCTTTAATGTCTGAATTGTTTAATCAATCGTGTTAACAATAAGACACTGGAATGTTTTAAGCGTAATTCATTTACGTTACCACAGCTTCGGTCATTGGCGCCAGGCTTGAAACGACAACTGCCAACCGTAAGAGATTTAAAAGCGATCGCTCAGCGTAACAATAGCTATATCGCAGTTGAGTTCGTGTTTATTATATTTACCCCTGTGCGTGTTTGAAGCCTGTGTTTAAAGAAGAATAAATATTTCCGTGTCAAGCAGATCGGGTGTTTCTTAAAGTTTTCTTCACCCTCTAAGCATATCCAAATCACAATAAGTTTAATAAAACTATAAATATACTAATGAGGCACAAGACAGAGCGCGCGTCCAGCGACGGTCGCACGTGGATCGACTTAAAACATAAGAGCCATCTCCGTTGTAGAGCATGGTGCAGTGCGCCTCATACATCTTTCTCTACAGGTGTGCATTAAATTAGAACATACTGTAGGCATGTACATATAAACGGTCGGTTAGTGGTTCTTCAAATGATGGTGAATTCGGCTTCCGTCGAAGGGTCGATGAGAGCCGAGGAGGGCGTCGATGTCATGTATACACTTGTCGAGCGATTCACCTTGGCGCGCTTAATAGACTTGCCGTTTGATCATTGCTTTTGAACTCAGCGACGGTCGACCCTCCAGTTGCTGACTCATGCGCACACCGCGTGGTACTGCTGTGTGTGATGCGTTATAAACAAACTAAATGATCACGCCTGGGTTATAGCGACAGGCTCACCAGCTACTCCCTCGACCGTAGGACATCACTGTAGATAAATGGGCGGGACTGGCGCACTCCTCTGATTACCCTCTGGCTTATTACAGGTGCAATATTATTAACGACATTTGTTTCGCTTCACACATAAATATTTTGTGAAGTTTGGACGCAACCTTCCCTTCTACAGATAGTTGGAACTGTACCCTTTTTTTGGAACTGTACTGTCGCCAGCAGCACTAACGGCGGCGTGGCCTTTCAGACGAGGAGTACTACAGCATGCCGAAGTTGTTCGAGCTGGACGAGTACGCGGGCTGCCTGGCCACGCGCGGCGCCTACTGCCTCGGCAGCTTCGAGCTTCACGCCCACGACCACAACCCACTCTTTGTCATGATGAAGGTAAGCAAGCGTGTCACACATCCGGCACGCCCCGGAAACCTTTCAAGCGAGCCCCCAAACGCCGTTTCGTAGAACCGTTACCTACCGCTTCGTTAGGCCCTCGGCCGGCTCCCGGGGGGCTCCGCGGAGGCGCGCTGGCCGGCCGCCGGGCCTCCGGCTGCGGAGAGTGAAAGGAGCGCGCGGGGTCAACGGACACGCAGACTCCCAGTCCGCGAACTGGCTGTACGAGTCTTACGCCAACAAACAGAGATTAAGTGTAGTCGTGACATTTCGATCCGCTTGGGAGCTTCGAATCTTGTATGTCAGTATTATTTGAGGATTTGATTGACTTTTCTATGTCATAATGTAGTATTACGCAACTGGGTGACGAATAACAGAACACGATCCACGTTTGTGCTGGGCAAAAAGAGGTTTGCAGTTTACGATAGTTTGAATTTGTTTTTACGTAGGAACTGGATACAAGGAACAATCCTTATGTCGCCCTGACTATTTCAGCGTGGTTGAAAATTTATTCTTTTGTTTTATACGTAATGGAATTTTACAAATTTCATCCACATAGAATAACAAAATACTTTCAGAAATACATAATTTCGAATTATTGAACATATAAAAACTCAAAATCTGGATGCAAATGTGGAAATTGACGTACACTTGATTGTCTCGAGGCGGACACTCGTGCGCACTTCGTTAACACAAAGATATCGTTAATTGCGCATTAACAATAAACTCTATGTCGGTAATCGTTCTACAATAGAGTTCGTTACAGTTAGAGATTGACGCGAACGAGATCAAATTCGGCGATTATCATTCACACTTCTAAAATATTTTCTATTAATCTCTCAATTAACTCATATTGAATAATATTATTGACCCCAAGGTAATTGGGTAGAACCTTATGTAACTTTATTGATACCAGTTATATATGTGATGTTTATATATGTAGATGAATTTTTACTGTTATTTGTATTTCTAATTTAAAGAAAAAAGAAAGAAAGGGTAAAATCACACCAGTAATTTCCAAAGAGGTAGACAGAGGAGTGTAATATACTCCCACGTCACATCGTGAACGGGGGGTGGGATTCACGAAGTGTGACGTTGTGTGACAAGGGAAGGGAGGGGTCCTCAATTTCGTGACGTAACATTTCTAATTATAAAACATCAGAAGTATTATTAGATTTATAAAAACATAATTTAAATGCAAATAAAAATAATATCCAACATTTCAAACTTAACGATTGTCTAGATGGGGAATTACAAAATATTGTGACATCACACTAGTGGAGGGATAATCTCACAAGTGTGACTAGTTGTGACTAGTTGTGGACGTAGGGGGAATCAAAAAATGACGCAGTTCATGTAACGTAATTTTTGGCCTGTTTACATCTGGCATAAATCCAGGTTTCAAGTTACTGCTAAAAATTTAAAATTGAAAAAACGTATTTAAACTGCCACTGGATATAGACCTCCCGTAAGCGGCGTCAGGCTACCAGATCACGGGCCTTTTGAATGCAGCTACGTAGCAGTATTCACCATTATATAATAGAGGATATACTGAAGTAAAAAGTCATTCCAACCACGACGTGATGTTGAGGCTGAGTGTGGAGTCCTCCTCCGCTGTCTGTGCACCAGCCGCGCGCGTGCGCCGCAAGCCGCGCGCGCCGCACGCCGCCCGGCGCCGCGTCCACGCTCGTGCGTTACGTAACGCGATGATTTCGCGAAAGCCGACGACACAGTTTTGTATGGAAACAGAGCACCTCACGCGTAACGCCTCCATTTACTGCTGTTATTATATTATTTGTTTAAACGTTTGACACACTTTTGATAAAATGGACGTAAACGTTTTATCACTTTTGATATTTGCATTTTGTGCATTTCCATTATTTTTGGAACGCAGATTGTGTTACATAACAGTAATTGTGTATTTGGGCCGAGACCGCACCGCACTGGCCGCACGTGGCGTGCCATCAGAGTACCTGCTTTATATAAAATAGATGACACTAGTTGTAGTGGAAGGACTAAGAATGGAATGGTAATGAAATTATCCTATGTACGTCATAATGTAGGTTTAACTGATCTATAATGAATTTATATTTAACCATTAACACAGTCAATTGCGCTATCGGCCAGCGATAACGATTTCTCAGCACTGGAGGGAGACTCTGCGCAGCATGTGGGGTCGCCCACGCGTGCAGCCCTGCCGCTGTTACTGCACTCGTTTGATTTGACCACCCATACCATATGACCCATTCATGGTGTGTTCTTTGGGGACAAACACTGTTCTTGTGCGAGGGTCCACATAGGTCGGTCTCTTCGAGACCCGGAGCCAGACGCCGTGAATAGTTCGGTGAAGCGGGTGTCTGTGAGCGGTGTCTGTCGCAGCGCTACTCGGCCAACTACGTGCACCACTTCAACCACACGCGGCTGCACCGCGGGCTGTGCGTGTCGCGGCGCTGCGCCCCGCCCGCCGCGCGCGCCGCCGCCCTCGCCCTCAGCACCTGGTTCGTCTCCCCCGACTGCTCTACGCACGCCTTCGCCACCATTGTATAGCTAAACTGAAGTAGTACTACATACCGGGACTCATGAAAAAGCAAAACTGAGCAGTTTTTTTCTAGGCAGTGTAAGTACGCATCTGTGCTTCCCATCAGCCGCCTTCGCGGCCAACCGCTAATCGACCACATAATTATAAAAAGTATGTAGATATAACACGATTTAGTCCCCGGTTCTCGCAAAACTCACTGCCTACTCCCAGGGCGGAGTCATCAGTCAAGAACTTGTAAATGCAAAGTGTAGGGTCTGTTGTGCTCAAATTCTATACAATCAGTAATGTTAGTCTCGAACCATAAGGTATAAATATCTAATTTCATTTATAATCACATAACAATACCCCGCTGTTTGCTTGTGCTAAGCGCAATGTGCAGTAAGCCAATGAGCTAACTGGGCTTGTTAGATACCTTAGGAAGTTTTAAATATTTCGATTTAACAAATTTCCCTATAATTTGATTTTCGTACCCTGCACATATAGTCGCACTAGGGCTGTGGATATGGAGCAGTGATCCGCAACAGCGCGATGTGGACTTTTTTCTCTCATATTGTCACTTATCCACCAGGTTCGCCTCCTGTGTCAACGACAGCACCATGGCCGCCTATAACCTGTCAGCGCGGCTCTACCAACTGGACTACTGCGTGCGCGGGCCCGCCGACCAACTCCCACCGCTGACTGCCAACCAGCAGGCCTTCGCCGCGTTTGTAGTACTGCTGCTGGCTCTCACAGTGATCAGCACCACCCTGGACTTGACGCTGTCTGATCATAGTAAAAAAGGTAAGTGCCAACATATTTACACAGTAATATAGTTTTTACACGAGGGAAGCACCTGTCCTGGGGCAGTCTTCCGGAAGAGACTCATATTTTATTGCTCACGACACGACACACTGCCCAAGTTGCCAAGCCAAGAGACCCGCGGGACTAGCCGCAGGTACATCCACTTACTGAATCAAATATACTAATGACTTGGATTGGATTCAAATATATTGAAAATTTGATTTAAGCTTTTGCGTCTTTGGTATCTGGGATAGGTACAATTTCCGGAAGACTAAGTAAATGGTAAGAAATTGAAATAAATGTGCATAATGTAGCTGATGCACATAAAAGACTTAAGACACTTCGTACGAGCTGTAAATCTCTGTTAACGGTCAGCTCTCGGCTCTCCGTCTTCACCGCTGACAGGCAAGCCAATTACCATCGATCAAATATGGTTTCCACATACTTTTATCTATAAAGTGTTCAGCAGAGAATAGTAAATATATACATTTCGAAATGTACGATTGAAAAGTGAATTAAATTAACATAACTTAAGCTTAAGCTCTTAAAAGTATTAATAAGCTTGTGTTTAAATGTGTTTATAACGTTGACTTTTAAAAACCAACAACAGTACACAAATCATGTTGGAGCCCGCGAAGAACTATGCCAAGTGTCTACAAAATCCTCGGCGATGATTGAGCCATCATACTACGGCAGTTATAGCATCTAAGACAAGACAATTTTAAAATGGGATGGTTTGGGATGGGAAGGAAAACATTTCGGCGACCATTATCGAGACTGCGGATGTTATTATGCACCGATTAAAATCCACATCTTTACTAATAACATAAAGCTGAAGAGTTCGTTTGATTGTTTGGTTGTTTGATTGTTTGAACGCGCTAATCTCAGGAAATATTGGTCCGATTTGAAAATTTTTTTCAGTGTTAGATAGCTCATTTATCGAGGAAGGCTATAGACTATATAACATCACGCTAAGATGAATAGGAGAGGAGTATCAATAAAAATATTGCGACAAGGGTAAAATTTAGAGCTTTCCTTGCGTCCGCTAAGTAAACGGTGAAAGTAACTCAAACATCATGTATTACAAAATTGTTCCCCTCTAAATGTAGCTCTGAATCCCAAGGGCCACCATTCATTATGTTATAAAGATGTCGCTGCTTAACTGAATCTCGGAAAGCCTGGAGTATTCAGCCGCCACTACAGGACTTCAGGGTTATAAAGAATGTTATATCTGTCTTTTAGCAAACACAATATTACACCTTCCTTCAATTACTGGGTCGTCTTGCATCGTTAGACATGTGAGTCGTAATTGTTCAATTTAATCGTATACAAAACAAGTTGATTGCCTCAATGATCGCGTGGATGCCCGCGTAAATATTCTTCGAGAGGTCCCTTGTTGCATTCAGTTCATTTCTGGATCGAGTACTATTGAACTTTGCTACCTTGAAATTCGCAGAAGTGGCCGGGAGTCTAAATTAGTAACTGGGCCGGTGGTGGACGTAACATAAACTTATCTGACTACACATAGCAGAGATAATCCTTTGCCTCCCTCTTCAGGGAATGCAGGCGTGATATTATGTTAGTAATAATAGTTACGAGCAAAATCTCCAAAGTAGGTCTGTGCGTGGGGCGGCGCGCGTCGCCCGCTCTCGCAACAACCGGTTCCATCTTATCTAACTCCATCTGACTGTAGCATTTTGGCGCTCTAGCAGGGCTTTTCTAAAGCAGCTAGTATTTTTAAGGGTTAACCACACTAATGTCCTTGTAAATCGACGTTAATAACCCTTTTAATGTGTTCCTTCCCAACACATCACGAGCCCTGTTTGACTAAAAGTATACAGGAAAGTTATTTCGTGAATTCACGTTACGTTTACATCGCCGATAGATCAGTATAACGATCAGTTAAGTTTTGCTCATGCAGAAGATCTTTGAAAGAAATATTATTAATATTCAATACTTAATAATTAATGTCGTTGCAACGTGTACCTTAATATGAATGTATAAAATTTCAATAAAATTCAAATTCATCTTGATATGAGTCTGGATCAATGCAAATTTTGATGCTGAATACAGGCTAACAGTGAAGCCCGGAGTTTGTTATTCCCTCTCATTATCTCCGTATCTGCATCTTAAATCACACTAACGAATAAAACCACAGGACAGTCGTTGTAAGTGAAAGCATTTTTTAAATTACGTACATCAGTGGTATGTTGTCGCTTGCGCGGTCTCACACAGCAATACATATTGTAGTAGTCGCTTGTAGTGGGCGACCCACTTCGAGACGATGCGGTACGACTTTGAACAAAACTGCAATCTATCAAACCTCCTGTCCGTTTTCGTTGAACTGTCACTTTCGTGGTGCCCTACAGACCCCTCCCCAGCCGACGTTGTACCCCCCACCGACTATATATCTCCTCTCATATGTCGACTCTGCTCGTTACTATTTGATGACGGTTGTCGTCGTCTATGAGACGCTCACTATCGCCGAACAGAGCCTCTTGAAATTTCCGCACAAAAGCCTTCTTCTAACTGTGTCGTGGCCAACTGATTGAACAATTTCATTATTGCGCAGTTACTGAAAAATTTATAATCCCTGCAACTACATTATGTCATATAAAACGGATGGCGGTTATTACGTATCTAACAATTACCGACGTTGAACATTTGATGTTCCATTTTTAAATATCGCTTCCATGTAGCAATCTGTAATCGCAAAGCCCTTTTTGAAATTTAACAGGTGACTTGCAATATGTATGTGAAAATATCTAAATGTTAAAGTAGGTATGAATAATAGTGTTTATTTCGTGTCAATTGTCACCACATAATGTATACGATGTCTAATTACTTAACATCTAGCGGTCCCCTCCTTACTGAAAGACTCTGACAGATGCTGACGTCATGGGAGGCGCCTGGCTGTAACGTTAATCGGTTGAACTGAATGGTTAAAGACAGTGATCATTACGCTTTCAATTACATGTGTGTGTGTGTGTGTGTATACGACCGTCAGCTTGTGACGGTCGTAACAGATCGGTGCAACGTCGCCGCCGCGAAGTACCTGCGCTCATCAGTCCGTGTCCGCGGCCCTCCGCTGACACAATGTCGGCACGTTGGAGCCGCGTAACACTATTACACGTCATGGAAGTAAAGTCACAAATGGAATATAATTTAGATTGTCTTTCCTAACGTTACGTTGCTAAGACATTTTCCGGTGCGCGGCGGTTTGCTAACTATTTCTTGCTAAGTGGTTCCGTGAAGTCTCTTTACGTGCATAATTTGACTGGAGATTTAGTAATACTTAGTAGTGGTTTTTCACTAGAATTGACTTCGACTTGTTTTGTACTGCGACCTGCTCACGTGCTACGTATTTACTTGATTGAGAGCACGAGAGACTCATGCGGTCTCGTCCTCCGTTGAGTGACCCGCGCGCGTGTCTGAAGACACTAAGGATAGTGTCAGGCGCCCCTTACTTCTCGTGTCGCATGACATAAGCATGATTAAATACAAGATGTTGCAAGCCCATGCAGTCTCCATCAAATGCGATCACGGATCCGCGAACAGCGAGACGCGAGGCCGACGATGTTATAATGACAACAAGATAAATACTTTCTACTCTGCGCGCGCCGGAAGCTCATATCAACACACACTCCTATAAATTCACTTTCCATTTTGCTGTTACACTTATGTACTAGGATTACTGCTTGCGCTTCATGCGATGCGGCGTGTTGAATAATTACTAATTGGATTCAATTACAAATATATTTGTGTGTGCGCATATAAGTAACTATTAAAACTGCTCTGGCTGTTAAGCAGTATTTAATTAGTACCCGACAGTACATTATAAATACAATTTACATGCATTCATCGAGACGGCCACTCGTATTTTTAAAAACATCGTGAGGAAACCTGCACACCTTGAGTCAAGAAAAAAAATGTTCTCTAAGGTGTGCGAAGTCTGCCAACCCGCACTTGGTCAGCGAGGTAGATTATCGCCGTAACCCTTTCATTCTGAGAGGAGACCCATGTACCAACAGTGGTACGATAAAGGATCGATATCGAAACTCCCAAATAGCCGAATTGACTAAGGAAGAGCACATTAGAGAGCTTTGTTTCGGTCGGCTTCGGCGTACCCCATCCTTGAAAGCCCATCGTCGTAAGAAGGGAAGTCTCTACCACCCAAATGGAGACTCACAAAGTTAATTAATGACAATAGTCAGGTAAAGCATGCCTATAGATCCAAATCCATATTATATGTAGGTATGTGTGTAGTGAATTACGAAGTCTTGTCTGCAAACCAATCGCGATTCTGTTAGAAAGCCTGGGACTGCGCTAACTCTGTGCCGATGGTTTTAAAAATTGGTTCTGACTACCATTAACGTGGTACTACCAAGTGACGCCTCTTGATAATTCGTGATCTAAAGTATTTTTATAATACATCAGGATCTTAAAATTACGTTATCGTTGACCTTCGTATTAGGTATTCCCCTGCAGAATACGAATCTTCTGCCAGAATGCGTTGTTTTCAAGCCTCACAGACTAGATAGGTTATTAGAGTTTCATAGTTTTATCCAATTTCTATAACACTCCCGTGATAAATTCGTAGGAAGAGACTGGGCCTTGTCGTGGTCGCTGCGGCAGTCGTGGCGCGCGCTGGCGGCTCCCGCGGCGGCGTCCGCCAGCGCGGACCTGTCGGTGTTCGACGGGCTGCGGGTGTTCTGCATGATGTGCGTCATCATCGAGCACGTGTGCTGGCTGGGCAGCCTGTCCTACGTCGCCGACACCAGGTACTACGAGCAGGTAAGATCATGTGCTCGCTTCGGCAGTGACAATACTGGGTTAAAGCAGGAGATGAAGGAACCCCAATGCTAAGGCTATGAATGAACACTTGGGCAAATAGTGGACACATGCCAACACATTAGTACTCCGGCCTCGTATATATAATATATGCACATATCCATCCCACCTGACCTTAGTTGCACCAAGCAGTAAATAGTCTTACTTCTGTAACACAAAAAAATACACGTAGAAAAAAATTCCTAAAATGCAATGTCAAAATTGAGACGTGAATGTAAGATGAACTGATGTTTTTCTATGTGTACATATGCACGTGCCCTGGTTATTATATTCAGTCCTAATTAGAAAGATATATTTCATCTAAAGTCAATGTACAATGCGCAGATACCTGGCTCTACATGCCGGTAAGACCCAGCCCCACAGACTGACTGATAAAAAGTCTAAAATAGAGAATTTTATACACAACAACACGACCAACAGGCTAATCAGAAAAAATGTATTTAAAAATTGTTGCACTGTGCTATTGTTCTATAGACGCGGCTCGCCAGCGATGTCATCCTGATGACCAACAGCACTCTGGTGGTGCAGATATTCTTCCTGATGGCGAGCTTCTTGTTGGCCAACAAACTGTTGCAGCAGAAAGACCACCTGCCGCCTATTCGCACTTTCTTCAAGACTATGTTGAATAGGATTATCAGGTATGGCGTCGAATCTTATTTGTAGTTTAATTGGTAATAAAATATTTTGCTTCAATATGACTTATTTTTGAATGTATAAAATGTCTGTAACATGTCCGGTGAGGGTTGCCGGTGCCCGGTCAGGTGAAGTTACACCGCTTCCATTGAACAGGAATTCCATGTTATATATTTCATGCAGGATCAGCCCAAGCTACTATTTCGTGGTGTGGTTCGCCGGTACGTGGTGGGAGCGGCTGGGCACGGGCCCGCAGTGGGCGCCGCTGGTGAACGCCGAGGCGGCAGTGTGCAGGAAGAAGTGGTGGACCCATTTATTGTACCTCAACAACCTGCTCTATGCCGACGACAAATGCCTCATCCAAACTTGGTGAACATTTTTATTTAGCAGCTCTTTTTACAGTTCTTCAGGCAACGATTAATTAATTTACAAATATACAACAATCATATTTTACGATTTAGGCGAGCCATTCCAGAAGACTAAAAGGCTAATATTATTTGGGATGCCAGTGACATGGGATGTCAGTGAATGGTGACACGAGGAAGATATATTCACTTCTTAAAAGATCCTATAATTATAAGTAACGAAAACAATTTAGCCAAATCATCAATATAATCAGCGTATTGCAACCGGTCCTGGACATGGCCCAGCCCTGAAGGGTTATGCCCATAATCCACACGTCGAGCATACGCGCACGAAGACGACCAGAGCACTTAGCTGTGCCTGGACAGACCGTGATCTGCTAGCGGTTTAGTCGCCTGTTACGATACCTATCGGCTTACCGACTTGGAGTCGGTATCTATATTCCGTCCCGACACGTACATTCATCCCAGATTTAAGACGAAAGGAAAGACGCCTTAAGAATATATTTAACTGTTATAGATTATTTTTAATATTCTGCTATTAGACAAACCATGTAATCAAAAATCCTACATTATCTTATCTAGGAATCCTATTCCAAAAAGCTATCGAATCTTTCGCTCTCCTGCTAGCCGAGTCCACAGCGACCGCCCCCGCAGGTACCTGGCGGCGGACATGCAGCTGTACGCGGCGGCGCTGCTGCTGACGCTGGCGCTGCGCGGGCGGCGGCGCGCCGTGCCGCTGCTGGGCGCGCTGTTCGTCGGCGCCGCGCTGCTCGCGCTGGCGCTGGCCTACGCCAGGGACCTCGTACCCACGCTCGTCGTGCACAGGCCTGAGTGAGTACTTCGACACTCACTTATTGCCTATATGCCTATGAATTTGGCATATTTGGAACTGTGTTTGTAAGTCGAACATTTTTTGGCCAATCATCTTGCACTGATCGATCGATATCACCCACTCAGATGCCAAATCCCCGACTAAAAATGTTTTGTATATACCTGTCTGTTATGGCATGATGTGAATGCCATTTGCAAACGGCGCAACGCCAAAATTCTTTTATATCCTGACATATTGATGAATTTTTTATGCAATGTTCCGAAGCTCATGCGAAAAAAGACAGTTTTCTTTAAAGGTTTTCTCGACATTTCTATACTATGCGCACGTGTGCTGGGAGACGCTAAAGAGAAACGCTTCAAGTGTGCGGTGCGGCTGCGCAGGTCGGTGCGCGTGAAGTACAGCGGCTCGGCGTCCTTCAACGCGCTGTACCAGGCGCCGCTGGGCAACGCGGCGGGCGCACTGGCCGGCGTGCTGCTGGCGCACGCGCACCGCGCCGCGCCCGCGCTGCTGCGCTCCCGGGTGCGCGCCCCCCTCGCCCGCACGCGCTTCGCCCTCCCCTGGCGCGGCGCAGGCCTCGAGAGACCGCTCGAGCGATGGCTCCATTTAGTTACGATGCTCATAATAGGCTCGCTCCAACTACTGGTTCTCGGGGACCTACGTGTTGTTTTACTCCTAACATTAGAAATGTTAATATTACCGTTCGTAATTAATTAAGCTCCGCTTTAAACGCACTACAAAATACAGAAAACGACTTAGGTTGAAGGGCAACCCTAGCACCCGCTAGAAATGCGCTCGGCCTGCGTCACCGAGCTCCGCCTACGGATTTCCGTCACTCCCGCTGCCGCGCGTCTCTGCCTCGCCCGTCTAGTTAAACGGCGCCTCGCGGCGCCAGCGGCCGGCCAGCGCCGTCCTCGGCGGCGACAGGCGCAGGCCGACGTGTCGCAACTCGCTACAATCTACTAGATCGCCTGAACCAAGTCGAGCCCACCGGTCACCCAACTAAGATGTTACATTATGATCTTGTCCCGTCAACGTGTATAAGCGATATTTACCGTCCCTTTCATTAACGCTTGCAACTGTAGCCGTGGAATGTGTACGTATCTCGCGTTACGGCTTCTCTCTGCCAGATGAAGTCGATCCGGCTCAAGAGGGACAATTGCACTTCAATCAAAACGCAGTGTTTTTATAATTTTACAGAAGTAGCGAGACGTGGAGACGATATTCCAACCACCGGTATGTGCGTGAAGATGTTAAGAGGCATGATAAGCACTCAGCATCGGGTCGGGAGCTCATATGCTTCACGGCAATAAAATATTAGTCTTTATTTTAGAAAGAAAGAAAATATGATTATACAATAACTTACGGTAATTGCTGTCCTGCTCAGCGCCTTGGTCCAGAACAACCAGCGCTGGTGTTGGCGGGGCCCGCGATCAGTAAAATTTAGCAATATGTTTCTTGCCGACTCATCTAACATTATCATGGGATCGTGTTCTAAGTGGCAGTTATGTTTAAAGTGGCCAATCAGACATTTACGACTGTGTGCAGTTACGTCGCTTAAGCAAGTCACGCGGACTAGCGTGTATAAAATGACAGTACATCAGATTATGATTCTACATACATACATACGTACATATATCTAGTATGTTTAACACAGAACCTTAACGCTCGTCAGTCTGCCAGCACTCCGCGGCGACGGTCCGCAGGGACGCGACGCTGGCCCGGTGCTAACAGTTTGCGTTTGCTCAGTCCTACCGCCGGCCCCAGCGCCGAGGGCGGGTGCGCTGCGCTGGACGCGCTCTGGCCGCGCGAGCCACGCTACCCGGCCAGGAGGGGCGGGACGCTCCCGGCGGGGCGAGTGGCACCCCGCCGGCCCGGTGTTGCTCGACATTTTGGCGAATAAACTATCGAAACCCTCTCACGACTGCCCGTATCCCTCGAGTAGGACCTCGATTTCTTGGTAAATTTTTAACCTGCACAAAACATTGATCCTTACGACGAGTACCTATCTCTGTCTGGGACTCGGATCGTGCCACATCGGTCTGGAGAACACTGTTACCCAATAGCCGACGGAGACTACTGGAATATCAAAGTTCCTATAGACCCATTCACTACGGACTATCATTATATAAAATCGCAATATTAGACAACGACAATATTACTGCTTGTACAATTAGACAGTAGTGAATAGTCTCTATATGCTGGTCTCGGTGTCGTTATGTGCTGAAACTAAAAAACTAGCTTTCTGCACAGTACTACGTTTTGTACAACATAGTGTTTTGCTAGATTCATAAAATGGTTTTCTAATGCGCGAGTGAGACATGCGACGTAGATGATATTCCTCATTAGAGAGGTAATTGACGTTTGATTGCCATGTTCACCTGCAGCAGGCACGCTCTGGACAAGTAGTAGTTAGCAATGCGCCTGCAGTCCAGGTACAATGTCTCCAGGGGTCGGCGGGGCGGGGCTCGCGCACGCGCGTCCTCGGCGCGGTCTGGCGTCGGTCGTGTTATGGAGCAACTTTTTGTTACACGTCTCTGAAGTTTGCAAACTTAGTTGGAAAATCTAATTCAGTACCCACAAACGGACACCAACTTGACTAAACTCATCGGAATCCTACTCGGAAGTCTATAAATTTGTGAACTTCGAAATGCTTCTCTACATTAATTTAACCTGCTTATTGTTTATATACAATTTTGTGGGTAGATGTAAAATAAGTCGGAAATCCAAAAATCTGTTGCTTCTGTTTAAAGGAACAGTAATTTTGTGCCGCTTTTAGGATTTCTCGATCTGCAATTTTCTTCATTCCCCTTGTTTAGTATCCTCTTTTAAACACTAAACAATAAAGAAATACGTACTAACTGTCCACCTTGAAGTACCTATATTATACCATCCATTTGTAATATTTGGTTGTCGACTTAGTTGTTGTTTTAAACGGCAGGTGTTCCGCTGGGCGTCGGTGATGGCCGTGCCCGCGGCGACGCTGTGGGCGGCGGAGTCCCCGCGGCTGCTGGGGCCGGGGCCGCCGCCGCCCGCCGCCGCCGCCGCGCTCGCCGCGCTCGAGCGGCCCGTGTTCGTCTTCTTCGTAGGGATAGCCCTGCTGGGCGCCATTAATGGAGTACAATGTAAGTGTGCCTGAAACAAAAGTAAACGGCCGCGTCGCGCGCGGCGGCCGCGTCGCGCGGTGACGCGGCCGCCGTATATCTGACGGGCCGCGCGCCGCCAGCGCCGTGGGCCGCGGCGTTCGCGGCGGGCGGCGCGCGCCTGGCGCGGCTGTCGTTCGGCGCGCTGCTGCTGCACCTGCCGCTGCAGCAGGCGCTGCTGGCCGCGCGCCTGGCCCCCGTGCAGCTCGACCGCCCCAACGCCGTGAGCTCCCCTTTTACTATCACTCTCCGGCTTCCCACCCATTCAGCCTTATCAAAAATTAAATCGACGGAATTAGCCCTCGGTACAAGGTCGCAACATTCCTATTTTGATACCTGATTTTGATAAATGCTTATTCACAGATAAATTTATCTCCCAAATATTGCATACAATAATTTATTATTTATATACGTAAATGTAATTATACAGATTTGATGTTGTGTGCGCAACACTGGATAGATTTCAAAGTAAATATTCTAACGTTTGGACGTACACCGCAGAGTCGTTCATCAAATGGACAATCCCCACAGATATTGGAGTGGTTCGGCGTGGCGTGCCTGTCGTACGCCGCGGCCGTGCCGCTGGCGCTGCTCGTGGAGCTGCCGGCGCTGCGCCTGCGCCGCGCGCTCGCCAGCGCCCGGCCCGCGCCCGGCGAGGCGGCCACGTGATACAGTACGCACGCTACAGTAGCCGCGGCTCGGGGACGCTACACTCCGGTGCATGGCTATTGTAGTGATGATACTCGCCATATTTAGGGTTATCAGATAAAGGGTATTGAAGGGTTTGAGGTAAACAAACTGACGACATTTCGTCCTTTCTACATTATCGAGACACTTATCCCTCGGTTCCCCCAGCTGTTGGTGTTAATGTGACAATTTGCCACATCTCTAGCCACAATTGAGATCCCGGCATTCCTAGCCCTTATCCACTGCGGAACCCACACCTATCAATGTAGTAATCATTGATAACCAATGAGCCGAACCTGATAATGACTAGCTTGGGTGCCCAGCGGCGAAATTTAAATCCTTTTCATATCAAAGGCACACTTGAAATTCTTTCGTGTTGCTTAGTTAATTAAATATTAGGAATATTTAAATTATGAGGAATATCCCGATGAGTATATTCCGAATGAAAGCCTAGCAACTTATCTGGATGGTGCTATCCACACTGGGGTTGGGTAAAGTTGGGTAAAGGCCGCTCAGTTATAGTAAGATATTGTGGATAGCAAGAAAACAATAATATTGTTGTCTCATTTTGACTGAATTAAGCTACTTTAAATTTACTTTTATTCGTTAATTTAAATTTAATTTTATTCGGCTGAATTAAGTGGACGGCTGATATGGTTTATGATGTGACATTACATTTATACAAAATGTAATGTTCACACAAGTAACAACAAGTGAAGTTCATGAATTGTTTTACATGCCATTGAAGGGGGGGCAAACAGTTTATCATATTTATGATTACCATGGGCATATTCTATACATTAGCCAAGTGACAGGGTTCCCAAATATACATTAATTTAAGGAATATAAGACTTACTAACTAGTAATATTATTACTATAATTATTAATTAAATAGTTGAATGTAATAAAGGAGTAAATAAGAAATTGGTTTTATTGAAACACAGTTTAATCAGTCCAATCCGGTCAGCCCTCCGCATGTCAGCTTGCGCGCTGCACACTTGCAGAGTACTGTTACATCAAATTTCTCACCATTACCCCTCTAAACATCAGACACCTACATTTGAACAATGCATCCTGAAGTTTATCATTCAATATTAACATTATAGTCTAGCAGGTGGTGTCGCAGTTGTAGTGCACTGTTCTGTCACATCAAAAGTTCAAGTTTACGGGTCCAATTTGGACGAAGGCAATAATCATTGTGTTACAAAGAAGAACGGTGACATGTACCAAATGAATAGTGAATTATTATATTATGTGTAATATATTACACTAAACACACTAAAATTCTTTTGTAACTGAACTAGTACTGTGCATTAGTAAGGTGTCTCATGTTGCACTGGTGCGATCGGTAGATTGTCTTAAGATTAGCACTATACTAGAGGCGCTCCTAGCGACGGGAAGGCCCAGAGCCGCCCTGCCAGCCGCCGCGGTGCCCGCCGCCGCGGCCGCCCGCCCGCCCTCGACCGGCTGCTGTAATGAGGAATGCGATGGGACCGTGAACAGTTAGCTCCAGAAGAGAATATATTTGCCTGTCCATTCCTGTTGCATTATAAATGAAGCACCCGAGGGGAAGACCACCCTGATCGTGGCGGGTACCAGTGTTGTACTATAACATTGGATGGTTACAATGGATGTTTACAAGCAACTGTCAAACTTTGAGTTGTCAATAACAGACAATTATTCCTTTCAATTTCTATGCATATAAATAACTTCATAACTTCACATCTGTAATCCCCAAGGAAGTAGGCAGAGACTGTACTACACTGCCATGTATCACCAGTGGTGTCCATCCCAGTAAGCAATAGGTGGTGAGCCTATTTTCATACACCAGGTACTTTTCCTGACTTCGAACCAGTGTTTGTTAATCTGAATTAGTAAAATCTGATTGCCCAGCATTGGAATCCAAGACCTCATGTTTAGTAGTCAAGCTTGTAAACAACATTACCAATGAGGCAGTCAATGGCAAATGGCTTTTTATATATATGGAAAAATTTGGCGACAAGATAACATCTGCATCTAGAGATGTTGGGTAAAGTATACACAAGATGACCATCATTATCTTAACAAACCCCACATGAGATCTGACCATACTTCAAATGATGATATAGTAAAACCCTACTGTGGAACTTATTGAAATATTCATAAACATTTCATATATGAGAACCTAATTTATGTCCATAAGATTATAAATAAATTAAAAAAACATAGTGACATATATAACTTAAGTACTAGGAATAAAGATAAGTTTATTTTGCCGACTACTAGGCTCCATAAAATAGGTAATTCATTTTCGGGTAATTGTGTACGATTCTACAATAAGCTTCCCTCTAATATATCAAATTTATCTTTTAATAAATTTAAAACTATATTGTTAAACATATTTTAATTAAGAAATCCTATTATAGTGTAAAGGATTATTATTGACAAGCAGGCTTGGGAATGAATTGCTCTATATACTGTAGTAAGGAAGTTTGTGAAACAGAGATCACAATAA
>DWEI01001171.1:0-17638 GCA_018245875.1 Mysoria ambigua | reverse complement strand
CTTTTTACTATTATTTCATATTTGAAAAATATTATTTTTATTTTACTGTTGAGGTGAGTTAAATAAAGTAAACATACACACTGTTGTCCATACAAAATGCTTTTCTTTGTATGAACTAAAATCCTTTTAGCTTCCTTGTAATGCGAAAAAATATAGAAAAAAAGTTAAGATCGTTTCCTGTCCAAAGTAAAATAATGAACATTAATTTGTCTGTTTACTTTTGTATTTTAGCTGCTAATAACTTTTAGGAATGTAGCTTATTTTTAAAGTGTAAATAAAAATAACTGTCTTTATTAAACAAATTCAGTTATTAAATGTTATTTTCATCGCCTCGTTGGTCGAGAACGTAATGACAATCAAGAGACTAACTTAGAAATTCTAGTTAAAATATCAAAGAGTTGCACGTAGTTTGGACTTTTGCCCGGTATTTGAAAATATACTCACTCCCTTAGCCTAGGTGGGGCGCAAGCGTAACTGTAAGTGATATAATTTAAATTTTAGATTATGTTAGTGGATTTTTTGCACTATTATCATCATCAGCCTAATTACAGTCCACTGCTGCATATAGGCTTCCCCTATGGGGCTATGCCCATTATCCCCATGCTGAGCTTCCTTGTTGAGGATAGCAAAGAACAGCTCCTCACACCCCTTACGCTGCTATCCATAGGCGAGCAAGGCATTTAGCTGTGCCTGTGCAGACCGCGCAATACTACGATCTGCCAGCGTCAGGGTTAGTCGCCTCTTACGACAAAGTGTATTCTGACAAGTCGTCGGAGAGCATCTCAACAATAATTATTTTTAATTAAGTACATATATGCATTACAAATAAACTATAAATAACTATCTGCCTAAGCATGAATTACTTCAAACATAAATATTTTCATTTAACTATATCGTTATGTATGAAAGATATTCCAGCTGATGTCCACTGGCAGTAGTTTTATCGGTGTCATAAAGCCTCGTGGTAATTTTATGTTGTTAATATCGTTTCTTTCAGGAATGTTTTATTTATTTGCGACGAACATCACGAATCTCTATAAAGTGACGTAATACGTAACTATATTTTTGGACAGGCACGGCTTAAGGTGGCAACCGCATGCCAGAAATATGATGATACATGATGATACAGGGTCAGAAGAGATCGAAATCGGTGTACATAATTCGATCAAAACGGATTTTTTTCTAATGTATAAAAATCGAAAAACGCTTGCGGGATTTGCAACATATGCAAATCTTTAGTTTCTGTCCCATATGGGAAATATGCGTGACAATATGTTTATTTTAGTTTATACAGGCAGGCCGCGAAAATTTCAGATATCTTGTCTTTACTACACAAGAGTAATGTTCCGCGTGGCAAGAGAAATTCGGGTCTCAAAGGGTGAACCTTTACACGAACGGACTATCAAGGGATCTAAGTACCCGTGGTAATCAAACCCGCTTTTGTATGTACAGCGAAGCCCTGTTGAACTTTGTACGTGCAGTAAAATTTGAAACATTAAAATACCTAGACTATTACCTCAAACCATTGTCAGCTTCCACGTATTTCAAATAAGAGAGCAACTAAATACTGTACAGCAAGTAAAAGATGTCTGACTTGAAAATGTAGATAATTTAAAAATTATGCAATTAGAGCAACAATATTAACTGTAACAATGTTTTCTAATTATTATACTTTTTATCTTATAACAAAAATATCTTTGTCTACGCCTAACACGTATAACAAAGGATATACCCCTGTAAGTCACTAAGACGGATAACTTCGTTACCAATCAATCCAGCACTCTTCGTGAGTGTATCAAAGGCTTGCTTAATCCTGACGAGCGGATAAGCTGTCAGACAAAAGAGATCTCAGAGCCTTTGTTCGAGGTTACGGGAGAACGCTATATTTAATTGAGGCAATCTCTATACTGCCAAAAATGCTCAGTTTTTATGTCATACTGATTCTTTCAACACCTGCTCATACTTGCTATAACTCCGCGATACATGATAGTAACTGGAATCTGTCTTTCTGAAAAATTCTATGGCGATATTAATTGTATTATTGAATATTAAAAAATATATATACAAATAATTTTTTTTAAATATTCAATTCATATATCATATTCATATATCATATAATATTCAATTCAATAATTTTGAATTGGTAAACATCTAGTGTAACATAGATATTTCAGGTTCAAATAATGTTTAATCAATGATGCAATTTCTGATACATTTTAAACTATACTGATGTACTCATAAGTTCTGCATGTTCGGAAACAAAATATTTCACTAAGAATTCGCACCCAAGACAAGGATGTAAGTGTTAAACTCCCTCAAAAGGGTGAAGAGGCGCCGTAATTAATTAGAAATGCCTCAGAATGTAGTAGGGCATGTAGTGACAGATGTACGCATACTATATGTATGTATGGCATGAAAACTATATTATTGTACATTAAGTAATTGGTACATTAAAACACAATCACGAAGAACCGGATGGTTTCAATATCGGAGATAATTATTATTCAAATGCAATATATTTACGTGTAAAAGAATCTGACAGTGACTTCACCTTGCTTTCTGACTGTCTGACTTCCTTCTTCCATGACTGTCTGAGAACGAAAAACCTCGTTCAATATTTAATATGATTTTAAATTATTTATGATTATTGCATAATTCGTGAATTTATATTATATTTTGGCATTGGTGTAATTAAAACAAGAGTCTATTATCGACGAAACATCGAGAGTATTATACAGGAAGTAATGAAATATATCACCCACCTTGCTCTTGTGGCGCGACGGCTCTTGCTCGTGAGTCTTCAGCGCGTCTCTCCATCGCAATCGATACATCCACCGCACTTTACATTTCGAACATGTCCCGCGTACCGTCCGATAGCACAATAGGAACACGTGTTCGAACTGATTACACACGAAGGACGAAAGACGCAAAGGACACTATGAGAAGATTCGTCGTGAATTATCGCTCGTCAATATTAATACGTCAAAAATTCTATCAAGTTTGTTTTAACACTCGCCTGAATAAGATAAGAAGCTGGATAAGAAACTTCAATTTTTAATTATAAACGAAAAATGTTCAATATTCTGAATCTTTTATAATATTATCATTTTTTGTGCATAAAAAAAGTTATTTTACATAAAAAAGGAATTGCATTAAAGATAATTAAACGGCACTCTTAGAGCGATATTGATTTTAGAAGTCACTATAAATAATTTCCTACCATAAGAGCGAATGACACAAATCCAAGGGATCGATTAAATTTAAGTGTTTTAAACGTTAGCCGCGTCGTTTAGGGTTATAGTACTGTTGCTTACTTTAACTGGAATTACTTTATATTTAGGTAGATCACATAAATATCATTCAATAATATAATGGAATATCCCATATGCACGTAAAAGAATTTAAGAAATATTATGCATATTTATTATGGCGCTAATGAAGGCTATTATCAACTATTTTAATTTTATATAAAAAAACAAAATACTAAATTGCTTACGTCGTAAATCTCTTTAATGTATATTTTTAGAATGACAATAATGCATGCATTGTACTGACTGAATAATCACTAAATTTTTTATTTTAATTGTAAGTACTACGATGTTATTACAAAAGTCTTAATACATAATTATGTATACACCTTGTTAAAAGACAATGATGACTATAAAATACCAAATAAATCTCAAGTAACGTTAAAACATACACAGATATAAGTTCATTCATTATTACAATCATTCAGTGACGGTGAACATCCAGTGATGCTCAGCTTATTCATTCATAGGATTCCCATAAAATACAACAAAGGCTAGTAAAAGTGGCCTTCGCACTAAAACTTCTTGATATATTTCATGTTTTATGTATAAGTAAGAGCGCTACGCTATAGCTACGGAATGACTACACGTAGCTTCGGGAGACCTACAAGTGGTTCAGTCCTACGACGACATAAGAAAACTAAAAATTGAACAATTAATAATTGCAATTTATTTGCCGTTAAAGTGTATACAATTTTAATAAAATCACATCACTATTGTATAAATTTTAAACCAAAATAAAAATAAAAGTACAGTTTTTTATATTATTTGCTATATTATATAGTATATACGTGTATGACAATACAATATAACATCTACTTGTCTACGTACCTGGTAAATATAATTAATAACCATATATTTACTTAGTTGTGTTAATAAATGTCTTGCAACTTGATAAATCTGCACTAGTTTGGATTAACACATTATTGTCTTTATCAATTTTTTTGGCTCAAATAGAAAATGTGAGACATTCCATCTGTTCATAACCAGCCTTGGATAACATTTTATCACTTTTGTCTTAAGCTATGTATATTAATCAACGTCGGTATCTTTGTTGTAAAAGCAAATGTATTAAGACCGATAAATAAACGTAGGCGCAAATTAAAATATTACTAAGATTTAATATAAACATTTCTAATGTTTAGTAAATCGCAAGAACAACCTTTTATATTACTGAAGATAAATTATGCAATTTATATTAATTTAATATTTATTTTACCTATATTTTAACTAAAACAAACAATTAACTTATATAATTCCCGCTACAAATTCAAAACCATAACTCAGAGCACTTTCGGAATATTACTTTCGCGCCTCCATGTTATTTAAAGTTTTCGGCGAAACTTTTCAAACTTGCAATAATATCACAAAATGTATACAGAAATTTTTAATTGTTATTTTTAGTGATGCATATTAATTTAAAAACACGAAAATATTACCACTATGATTTTTGTTTGTCGCGTTTGTGAGGGCGGGGTGCGACCTCTGCGTTCGTTTCCGTACGCTCGCACCGCCAGCGACGCAGAGCGCTACTGACCGTAACCGCTACGCTAAGTCTCAGCACCTCAACCTTTGCTTATGTAAGCCGTGCTGGCTAGCTATCGACTTGTCATCAAACTTTCAGCAGTATTTCAAACTCTGATAACTTTCATACGTGCCTGCTAGTTTATTCTGTGATACTATGGTACACCAACCATTTTTCGCGACACATTGTTCAAAGTTGCTTTTAATTGTGAAGAAATCCGCTGGACGACTAACAAGTGAACAACAATAAAAATTAATTTTTACGTCTAAAACATGGACCTCTTTTGTTGAAACATATGTATTTATTTGTGACCCTTAGTTGTTATTATTAATAAATATTTGACAGCCAAGCATAGACTTCTATAATTACATAAGATACCGATAAAAATTATTGTTATGATATATAAAATATATATAAACAAGTTTCAATCATATATAGTTACTATATATAATACCCTGTACCATATACTATGTATTTAATACCCTGTCATAAAGAGTGGGTTTGCATAGCTATATATTTTCAAGGTTAGGTACTCTGAGACCTAGTTATAATTTGACTGCTAACGTACTATTGCTGCTCTTATTTGTGCGGCTAATCAGCAATTTGTGTCAATTACTCAAACGTTATGCAATATGATGTAACTTAATCAGCAAAGTGTTCTAATGTACCTTCCAATAGTGTGTTTTCTCCTGCCTCGAAATGGAATTAACTTTTATTAATCTCTTAAATAGGAGTAAAAATTCTCGATAAAAAATTACAGATCCCTCGTAGAATTTGATGAGGTAACGACTGTCTAAAACAAAATTTTAGTTTCCATGATACTAAAGTATTATTACATGGGGATAAACACCTCAGAGGAAACGTATATCCAGCAAGGGATGATGATGATGAATTATTCTTAATACAGTATGGATTGTGACAATGATAATCGAATAATTTTGAAACGATATTGTTTGTGGCTCTGTGGATATACGCTTCCAATCTCCAGCACCACCTATAATTTTACAAAGTCATGTATGTTTAAGCCTCACTCAGTCGTGCGTTGGCTGTATAGGTACCTAACAGTGAAGAAAAATATGCACACCTGTCAGATGAGTTCTCCAAATTAATGTCTAAGATACACGAAACCCTTATCTTACATTACCTTAATCCTTCTGAGTTAGAAAAGACAATAACATCGAAACGATTAAAGATTCAATGAGATAATATTTGCAAAGTAGATTTCGGGATATCTTCAGGTTTTTTTTAGATTGTGGCTATATTAATTTTCCATGAAATGTATTAGTTACGTTCAGTTATATATTATATTTTTTCAGAGTACAGATCAAATAAAATGGTTCCCAAGCGTTATCTTAAGATAGCAGCCATTAAGGGACGTCGAATTCCTTTAGGAGCTTTGAAAACTTTTGTTAATTGAGTTGGCCGCAGAGACTACTAATTACCTACATTTTTTCTTACACTGCTCCAAGAAGTATCGCTCATCAAAATGATTTTAAGATATAGATGGAACATCACGGCTTTAATCCCCGAAGGGGTAGGCAAAGGAATGCAGAACATTCCCACGATTCACCGGTTACGTCCCACTATGTAATAGGTGGTGAACCTATTGCCATGCATCGAGCACATATTTATAAATTATGTACATATTTATAAATGATTCATAGTACCTCTTACATAAAGTCCTCGTTTAAAATTAACTGTTGTTAACGATTTCGGTCTACCGTCGATCTATTTATCTAGCATAAGTATATATCTATATCTATATTATCTAGCATAAGTATATTATAAGATGCTACATTGTAACGGAGAAGGAAAGTCATTTTACCATTCTAAAAGTTATTGCAGATTCAGGTTAATGATTACCTAAAGGTAATAGCCTCGTTAGTGGTTTAAAGTTCAATATTTCATTTCGGGGAAGTCCTAGGTTCAAATCATTTTTTTCAGTAGCTATAACCCTGGTATTTTAGGTTTTCCACCAAGAAAACAAGGGCCTAAATTGGATTTATAATAAAAGGTATTTGTTAAATAATAATATGCGATTTGTGCGAATACAACTAGTAAAGAATATTTGAATAAATGAATATCTATATATTAATACGTGAAGCGTCGACCTTTTGCTTCCTTTTTACGAACGACGAGCGAATCGGTGCGCGGTGTGGTGGGGGATCGTTGCAAAAAAACAGTATGTTATGAAATAAAGCATTATAAATAACTTATTTTATCGAAAAACCATCTCCCGCACACTGACTTACACATGCTCACCAAACACTGTACGTACACAGAAAGGCTGTTGATATTAATATATCGATATTATAATTTGGAAATATCCATATTTATGAAATCGGTGGTCCATATTATTTTTATTTTTTTTGTAAATTATTAATTCAAAAATTATTCTATTAAATTCAAAAAGTATTCTTATTTATAGTCCTCATTTACTTTTTTGTATGTATGAATTGTTATTATTGATGTATGTATAAGCATTGAAACTAGAAGTATCTTTAAGACAATTATGGTCGAATTTCGACCAGTAGGCGCTCACTATTTTTATTACTCCTTTTAAAAGGCTTAAATAAATATTATTCTTAAGAGTATTTAAAAGTCCATTTTAAAAACTGCTGAGTTGATCCTCGCACCAAAACCTGTAAAACATATCCGAACATAAAGGAATAAAAAGACCTATTTTTACGATTCCTAAATTTCAACCACTAAGCAAGCTGTATCCAATTTTATACGACAAAAAATATTGCAGAATACTCATATTTGACAATGAAATTCTTTTTTTGCACAACTTTGTATAAAATTGGTGTTATATAAAATAATAACGTAACATAACATCACGCCTGTAATTCCCGAAATGGTAGGCAGAGGACTGTAATACACTCGCACGTTTCATCAGTTACGTATACTTGCCACTATGAAATAGGTAGTATACGACTATTGACACACACCGGGCATAACTGCAGACTCCGAGCCACTACCGGAAGGTCTCTATCAGAAAAATCTATAAAAAAAAATTGGAACAATATGGATCCAATAATTTCGTTTCAGTAACTATAATAAATATATCTAGTATCAAAAATAATTCCAATAGTTTAATGAATTTAAATTGTTTTTATAGGTTTAATTTAGGCTGCTAGTTGTTCGTCATGTAGTTGCAAGCGCAATTACTCCATAGGGTCACCCCTTATTCCATAGTTAGACGTAAACACAACTGTTGGATCCCTGGAATGAACTAAACTTCTCTACCTACCACTTCACCGATTGACAGGCATGATGTTACGGTTTAATCATATAAAAAATCTTTTGTTCATATTTCGTGCTTAGCTGAGTAGGTAGACAAAGGCTAATAAAACCAGCGAATATAAGCGAAGGCAAATAAGCGAATTTACTATATTTTTTTTACATATGTATATTTTTCAAACAAATTATTATTATAATAAAATAAAATAATATAAATTACTATAAAAAATGAAAATATTATGACTTCATATATGTATACGACTGTAATCTAAGAAACCATTGCGCCTTATATGTATAAGTACATAACTACTTCAATGTCGTTATTTGTTCAACCCGAAGTCGGGCGGGCCGTTAATGTTAGTGCAAAAAATTGGCAAAAATTATTTGACTAAATAAATTGACTCTGATTTATTACCGATCTATTTTTTCGCTTCCTGACGAGTCATATACCTAATGACAATCGTGTAACACACACTGCGCTTTGTGAATATGAAGATACCTACTTTGAAAAATAATCAAACGAAAGGGAACTTGCACGACATAATATGGCGAAAACCCCAATACATGCTCTATACGGAATAATGCTCTTAATGAAACATAGTTTGTCATCTATCATTCTGAAATCATAGTTCACTACGTCACACACAATTTTCCCACATCGTATTGTAATATCAGTGCATCTGTATTTAATTAAAATTAATTTGTATTATGTATCCTAAACAAAATACATTCCAATTAATAGTCGAGGGTGGATCGGAGTTCATATTTATGTAAATAAGTATGTAAATATATTCGAAGGGTACAAGTTTATTGATCTGCTTTCGATTAGTTCGTTACTTCTATGGTCACCCTGGACTTGAAAAGAAACAATGGTATTTTTCCGTGTTATTGTGGAAACCATGATATATAAATTATATTGCACAGTTCATTTATGAAATGTAAATAATAATATCTTCATATATCTCCATCAGCTTCTGTAACGGTAACCAAGCATGTAATAAACTACATTATTTACTTATATAGGTTTTTATTATTTGTTTTTACAAGCTTTCATTTAACTTGACGTGTGCATATGTAACAAATTTTGTATGCAAATTTTCAAATCTTGTAAACCATATTTCAACAACTTTCTGATATCCATTGAGCCGAAAAATTGCTTACATGTTTTAAATACAATATAATCAATTTTTATTGCCCTCCTATTACTTACTTAAAAGATTATAGTTAAAAAATTTAGGTATTACAAAATTGATTGCTATATTTTAGTGCCTCAATCAATAAAATTTAATTGTAGGTATTTCATTACATGGAATTTGGAACTGTGTTAATAATACTTCTTTATTATCATTGATTGCAGTCCACTGTTGGATATAGGCCTTCCCTGAGGGATTATCCACATTAAGCTCACCCTAGACATACGAGTTGGCGTTCACAGAGTATGAATTCCTGCACCGCCTATGCTGCTGCTCATAGGCGGCCAGTGACCTTAGCTAGATAGATGTGCCCTCTTAAGACACCCTGTATCCCTGCACTGAATCAGACAATGTCTTCTTATTCCATCCAGCCATGGAATTATACTTACCTTTGTAGAACTAACATAACTACATAAATATTCCATGTATATTTTTACTCTTTATTTCATTGAAGATTAAAATCTTCTTTTAAAATATATCTTTCTTTACTTATGATATATTTTAATTAGACAACAATTATTAGTATGAATGAGATATATTGGAATAAGGGGTGGTGACTTGATACACTTATGCTCCATTGATAGCTGTTGTACATTTCAAAATATAATTCTTAACTAACATGTAAGTTGGGTTAAATTTTCTAAAACTGTAAACAAAGAGAATGATAAGATTATTCAATTATTATTATTCGAGGAAAGCTTACATGTTATTCACTTATGCAAAAAAATCTTTTATATTCTCTAAATATATGTTACACCACATTTGATATCTTGTGTAACAGTATCACTTATATCCATAACATTAAACCGAGGCCGCCCATTCAGTGTGCCATAACCATTGTGATTGTGATAGGTTCACTAGCAAGTAAAGTAAGTCGCTAACCTAACTTAACCTGCAACAGCTGTAGCATATTGTAAATGTGTGGCCTTCATTTTATGTAGAAGTACCCTTATGTATAATATAATTTACTACATTTACTACCAATATGACATACTTAATAGTAAATATCCAATTCTCTAGTCAAATGAAATACATCAGTTAAAGCAGCATTTATACACTTAAATTGTACATGATAAAATATGGTCATTATTTTATGACTACGTAAAAAAACAACCTAATGATATGACTATTGCTTACTAAAGTTTACTCTTTACCGTTACTACTATTAGTGCTAATATTGCCATCTGAGTGCAAATGTTCTATAGAAGTGGACAACTGCTCCAGACTTTGAACTAGCTGAGCCATTTTGTCTTTTGAAGTTGTGTTTTCAAAGCTTTCTTCAGTAGGTTTCTCTGCATCACCATATAATTTGAAATGTAATCGTGCCAAATGTTCCTGCTGATCCCTTATATTTATCATTTGTTCCATACTACAACCAGTGCCAAAAGCACTTAACTTTCCTGTATGAAAATCATCAAGCAACTCTAAGAGTGCTTTTTCCATATGCTTTACGTCTGGAGTCTCTTTTGGAATGTGTTTGGGCCTATTATTATTTGTACGCATATCTCGGTGCAAACGACGTTCATTAACATACGATAATTTTGTTGACTCATTTATACTGTTGCCAGTACTTGTAAAGGCTTGACCAAGATTTTTGGAAGTCAAGCTAGCCGCTCCACTGGACATCTTGTTACTGGTGACAGGAGAGGTGGCTGACTGCAATGTCTTCGGCTCCTCTTCTTCACCATCGTTTTGCATAAGTTGTTGCGTTTCGTTTGCTTCTTCTAAGTCCAAGCTCATGTTACATTAAAGCATACGTTTTACTAAAATTTATGTGGACAAATTAACATTGCTATATTGTTGTATTGTCAATATAAATAGAATATCACAAAAACAGAGGTACAGTAATTGTAATAAGTATTTAAAGATAAAGTAAATCAATTATAATACAATTAACACAAGGGCATTTTATTGACATTCTGATTTGACATCTCTGGTACTATCACGCTGTCTTATTGTCAACAACAAGCGCTGATGAAACACATTCTTTAAAACATTATAGTTTGGTAGGCGGATAATATTGTAAAAACAATTTAAGGTCTTAAGATCTATAAATTGAGATTTTCCAAAAAAATGTAGTCCATTAATGGACATAGGCCTCCCAAACACCATAACCCCATGAGCTTTTATTGGTAGTAGAACCCACAGTGGTTCGACACCGACGGCACCACCATCGCACATATTTCTGCCTTATAACAGCAGCGTTAAGCGTTGCTGTGTTCTTGTTTGAAGAGTGTGGTAAGGGAGACATACTTTTTCGAGGTATTCCAGCTTAGTCCTCAAGAATAGATATGCATCTGTGGTCGCCATACCTGGGGTTGATCACAGATGTCCATGGGCTGCAGTAGCCACTTACCATCAGGTGGACTGCATGCCCGTTCTCTACTTCCTAATTATAAAAAAAGCATTCGGGTTAGGGATCGCATAGCACATCTTTTAGCTTCTAGCACCGCTTAGTATTCTGTGTATTTATTTTACCTGTATTTAAGGAAGTTTAATGTATCTGTAGCCTGTGAGTTCTTTTGTAAAGTAGAACTGTCAAATAATTTAGCGACAAACGAGCGAGGTAGGTTTTAGAATATACACTTTTCATATTATAAATAAAGACTAATATGATCTTTGATGAAGTTATTGTTATCATAAGGTATTAAAATTTGTTTTGTATTTCAATTTTTAAATCCATTTTTCATACAGTTTATGTTGGCCTCCATTGTCCATTTTTTCTGGCCACATCCTCAATTTATTGTGGCACATGTTGCGCTCTACTACCGACAAAAAAATTAATAGTCTTTTCGTCGAGTGCATTTACCTCTAATACTGGTCATGTTTTCTACAGGTGAGTGATCTACGAAACGATATTTGGTCGCTGTACATGGTCGATGCAGTTGCGTATTTAGATATTTGCATTTACCCACCTGTGAGTATACTATTACTGCAACAGTGAATTATTTGCGAGGTAACGAAATGGCTTCAAGCTCTGGGACTCTTGATCCCCAACTGCGAAATCGTTTAACAAGATTTCTCCATACTGGCAATGAAGTTCCGAAGTATTTTCCGGGGAGCTGGAATTCCTACTACGAAATTGAAAATCTTCAAGTTATACATGAAGCATTTACACGAAATCCAGCATGTTATAAAGAAATTCTGAATATTGTATTGCAGGTAAAAATAATTATATCATCATTAATACTAAATAAAATACAAACATGTGTACATATATTATAATTATATGTTACTGCATTAATGTACGCCAGGAAAATAGTTTTAACTTATTTAAAATTGTTTTAAAGAACCTGTGTGAAATGATCCTCTCTAAAGTTGCCCTTACGGTACCTGTACGGGTTACTTTATATAAGAAAATAATGGTACTGGATATTCTGGTAAATAGATCTCTTGAAAACAAGCCATAGCATCTATGCAACAGATTGTAATATGGGTTCAATTAGCTACATTTCCATCATAAGATATGAATACCAAAATTTTGATTGAAATCGGAAATTAATTTGTATACTATATTTAAAACTTATATACGGCTATACTTGAAATCTCAATAAAGAAAAAGAAATGCATATTTTAAGTACCATGTAAATATAGTGGTAAATAAATATGTTTAAACAGTAAATCTCCATCCCAAGCTACCACTGGACGTAGGTCTCACTTGATGATAATATTATTGTCTTTTAAAATTTTATATTTATTCTCGGCAATAATATATGTTTTTTATTAATAACGGGTTCAATCAAACGAGCTTTTTGCTGATTGTGATACATCCTATAAACTTTTCTGTGCAAATAATTTTTGAGTTTTTTTTAAATATGTTAAAAATACATTTTATTAAGTTTTAGTTATTTTGCATCTGGCTATGATCTTGTTCAATGTTAATTAAGATGCAGTCTGATATGTTAATAATGAATTAGATTTTAATATTTTAGACATATAAAAATGGGTGGTATACGAGATTTGAAGCAATTGCTTATGCTTTTGTCAAATGTCTTCTGAACAGCACTAACCTATCTGCAGTCAAAGAAGCCACATACAAAGCTGTTGTGAATATGAAGAAAACAGAAGAAATGATGTACTTGAATAAATTAATGAGAGTGTTTCAAACAGGTATTTTTTTTATAATTATGCATATTTTCTTTAAAGGAAAATCATCCCAAGTCCATTTAACATAAGTAGAACTTAAATTAGATATTTGTTTGTATAAATTAGAATGGAAATATTATATGTTATTATTTTGAAATCTTAATTGGATTTACAGTTTCAATAAGATGTCCTATATCTACCGACACACTTTTTATCATACAACCCTCATGTCTTAAAATGACACAAGATATTTGAAACAAGGTCAAATTTCTTATTTGTTTTCTATAAAAATTCTGCATTAGTAATTTTACAAAAAAAATGCTCATGAAAGCAAATTTTACAGTTTACGCTGACATTAATGATTGTATATAAGACTAAAATAATATCACTGAAAGAACTTTATGAATTGATGTGCCTTAATAAATTGATTATGATAATATACCAATACATCCCATCAACAATTGTTACATTTTTGTTATCATCAGTAAATTTTGCAAATTAAAACTACTCATGGTTATGTGAGAAATTGGCCCATATTTATTTTTATTTTCAGGGAACGGTCGCGGATGGTGCAGGTTTGTCTGTAATTGGTACACTAATAAAGATCCATTAGATCTGGCAAAAGAGGTGACTAGAATCAGAGCAAGATTTGGACGATCCCACAAAATTCTTTTGAAGAAAGCTCATTTGAAAGTTGGTAGTAATGATAAAGGTGAAAAACGTAACATTTTCATTAATGGCTAACTTATTTATCATATTCACTTCATTGAACTAGACCATTGATAAATAAACTAAATGTCTCATTTGTGATTAAAGTGGTCACAATAATAAAAGCAGTTAAAACAGTAAAAAATTAGTAAATAAGCAGTATAAAGTTTATATATCAATATAATAATGCATGTGGTTTATTAGTTGACTGCTTTGTTTTTTGAGGCGTGACTGGCAGTTGAGAAATAACATTCCCATGATTCATCAGTTATGTTTACAGCCCACTATGTGGTCCACTATACAGTCAGTGGTGAGCCTATTGTCATGCATCGGGCACATATCCACACTCCGAACCTCTATTAGAAATTTTTGTAGTGTTCGAACTTGCATGTTGCATGTGTGACCTCTCGATTGGCAGTCACACATGCAACCAACGCGACTAAAGAGGCTGTCATGTTACATTATGTTTATTAGTTATATGGTTACCACAACCCTAATTTTTTAAACTCAATTTATTAATGTTATATAACATGTATCTGATGTCTGTTTAGTCACAATGGCATAATATTTAGTTTGTTGGTGTAGCGTAAATAAATAATGCAGACTTTTTCTACTTAGATATCAGATGGACAGAAGTAAATAATTTTAGCATATTTAGTATTTATTAAATTATTTTATTTATATATCTGTTTTTATCATTCACACAAGTTACACTTACAAATAGAAACAGTACATAATGATTTTTCTGTGCAGCCCGAGATGCAGTTGTCAAGTATGTCATTTTTGGATTGAAGCGAGCAAAGCAACTTATTGACACCGAAGAAACTCGGGAGGTTTATGAGTACATAGAAAAAGTTGAAAGTTTGCGTCACTGTGAAGACCCAGTCGCAGCTGCAGCTATTATCAGTGAAAATCATTTTTCACTTGACCACGTGCCGGCACATCTCCTTACTTCACAAGATGTAAGTATTTTTTTGCAACCTGTTAATAACTGAACATTGTTCATCCTTCTATAAAACTGCTGTTATGCATTTTTTTATGTATTATGCAAATTACCACTAGAGATTAACAATATATTCTCAATTTTCGTCTAAAGTTTTAGGTTTTAGTTATATGAAATATATTAATATCATTTATGAGATTTTTTATTTGTCAATATGGTATATAACTCACAACCCATCATCCAAACATGAATTCTAGATAAACTGTTCATACTCTTAGTTTTAATCACATTTGTAAATATTAAATGTTTAAGTGATGTAAAATAACCACTGTGTGTATTGTTTTCAACACTATATTTGTAGGTTTGGGATGCAGTACTACCAGAAATGTCTTTGGAGCAAATCCTTTATAACATCCAACGTATTCATAACATGGGCTTCCTTACCAATGAATCAACAACGACAGCAATTCTGTTGTGGCTGCTGAGCAACCAGGAGATCATAGAAAAATCACAAGTGACGCCTCTTGAAATATACATAACTATGTGTAACTACAAAATGAAATGCAAGTAAGTTTACTCAAATGGTTAGAACGTAAAAGTTGCTTCATGTTCCATTATCATGAACAATTTCAACATGAACTGGTGAAATAGGGTGTTATACACTCCTGTGCATTCATGATAATATTATATTCTACATAGTTAGTAGCAGCAGTGTTGAATTTTTTTTCATTTGTAAGCAGTATGTTAATTTTCATGTGAATTCATATACATGTTATATTTTCTTCGTACAAACCTTAGCAAACCAATGAAGTACGAGAAAATTAAGATAGCTTTAGAAAGGCAACAGCGGCGACGCACCCGCCAAGTGTTCGATACTAAGACTCAGCAGTGGGAGTGGACCGTGACCAGGCGACATCCCAAGGAGGTTAAGTTTTGGGGTGAGTAAATAGTTGATTAACAAAATTTCGACAAAATACGAGAAAGTAATTACATGATGGGTTACATACTGGCACGAGCCGGGATTCGGTGAAATAAATTACGCCGATCCACAGTCGTAGATATACATGTAGTTTATTATTTAACACTTCCGACAGATCACACGTAATTCGCCTTAACACACGTATCGCAAACATGAATTGAACACCCAGCTTTTTTTTGTGGCCAGACAATATTGGAAAGGGCAACCCTCCACGCGGGAGGGTGGTGGTGAATGCTCGTAGCATTCCACTGCGGTCCCGGCCGCAGTGGATATGTGGGACTCACAATAAGCCTACGTGCCTACCCACTAAACACCACCATGAGGTTGGCTTTAAGCAAGTGGTCCCGAAGCTTTCATCGGACGCGACCTCCTCTTGGGTGATCGAGGGGGGGGGGGGGAACACCCAGTGAACGCTCCTTGCTTTTATACTTGAATGAACGTTCTGGAATCCTTTTCTAGAAAGGTCGCATTCTAGTTTATTCCACTAGGGTAGTTCTGTTACTCGACATCAGGGGGCGCTGCTGTTTAAGGTCCCAGAAAATTCTAGAAACTTAATTAGTTGTATTTGTACACGACTCGAAGTGTCTACTTATGAATAGTTATCTATTCTATTTTGTTCGATTGCGCAACAATACAAGGTAACATTATTAAAATTGATATATTTTGACTGCCTCCTTGGTGGTCTTGGTTGCAAGCGCGACTGCCGATCGGAAGATCCTGAACCCGGACCCCGTTCGGAAATTGGATGCCCGGGTCGAACGCTACAAAATTTTGTAATTAGAAAATTTTATACTAGAAAACCTAAATTACAATCGTGGGAATGTTCTGCATTGTTCAGCCTAATTTATCGAGGATTACAGGCGTAAAGTTACATTTGTTCTACGATTTTTTGGTATATTAAATAAATATTTTTACAGGCATCGATCTACCGCCAAACGCCGCCATACTTGCAGCGCTCAACAAGCTGATTGATCAAACTTGGCTTTTGACAGAACCTACTAAAGCTCGTTACCTCATCACAATGGACATGAGGCACAATATGTTTAAAGGTAATAAGTGCCAAGAATTATTGAAGTCCCTGTACACGTTTCTATGGTTTAATCAATATGATAATAATTAATTTCAATATGTGAGCTGGCCCTATTCAATTACAATCAGTTGAACGTATCAACTTTTTGCCCACTTGCAATCTGTAGACTGTCATTGTCCCCTTTAGGCTTCGATATGCAATAATGCCAACACTATGTATGTCATAACGACATAATGACTCCCAATTTGTTTATCGCACCCAGGTCGCCACTTCTGCAAGAGCTTCGTGGTGAAGAGAACGACCAAGAGACAGATGCTGAAAGCGAACGCCAACAACAACAGCGCCAACTCGGGCGCGGGCTGCGGCAGCGCCGGCGACGACGCGGACGCCGAGCCCAAGGAGAGCAAGAAGCGCCTGCTCGCCAACTGCTTCTACAACACGCACGTGACGCCCGGCCACGCGGGTACCCACCAACGTCATTCGCGCCCACCGTCTAGCCCGCCGTCCCTTGTCAAACACGTCTGCTTTTAACACGGCTGAAGTTAATTCGTATTGGTATTCCCTACTAGTGTGCTTTGGTTAATTTAAGAAAATGTTATTGATATTGAAAACAATATAGAAAC
>DWEI01001170.1:0-17640 GCA_018245875.1 Mysoria ambigua | reverse complement strand
ATCCTGGTGCCCTAATTTGCATAGTGCATTCAAAGTAAAATAAAAGCTATATTATTTACAGAAATATAGCTTTTATTTTACTTTGAATGCACTATATATGCTATCCGTGCAAAGAGTACACATTAAAAATATAAAACAATTTATAATTCTTGTAAATTCTGTTAGATGTTTATTTATAGTCCGAAAAGATGGACAATTTTATAATAAACATCTGAATTTCAATAAACAACTTGCCCTCTGACCTGACTAAACGTAATGGTACCACTATCGTAGTCCCTATTGATGTTCAGAACAGGAAACCCTGTCTGCAGAGTCCAGGAATCCATCACAACGCCGACATCAGCATCAAACGCTCCCTTTGCTCTCGCGGAGTTCGTCAGAGCACTCCATAAGTCCCTCTGCTCGGCGTCGCCGTACTTCTTGGCATTCAAGTAGTCAGTGATGCCCGAGTTGAAGACGTCATCAGTTAGGAAGTGGTTCATCATTCTGAGAATAGCGGAACCTAAAATATGGGATGTTACACAGATGACATTCACTTTCTACCACCCACCTGCAACGTAGTATTTACGTTACTACATCCTCATAAACAGTACTGATCCTACAATATTTAAAAAGGAACAGAATAGATGGTAACGTAAAAGATACGTCAACTTTACTGGAAGGATTTGTCAAAATATATTTGAAATTTATCATGATGATCGCTAATTTTCATTATATTCCTTACCTTTTCCGTAAGAAATCTTGTCGAAAATAGCCCCAATTTCCTCTGGATTCCCAACTTCTACGGAGATTTGATGGGAAGAAGTGAGAGCATCTAATTTGAAAACACTTTGGACCTCATTCAGCACAAACACTTCCATTAACTTCCAGCTCTTCTCGACCTGAAATGTTCGTAGAGTTCCACGATTTTCGTTAAAGTTATATAACAACGACATGTAGATGATGCTGTAAAAAACTTAAATTACCAACAAAATCCGCCAAAGACATGTCTAGTCACGCTTAAACGTTCTTAAGATTAAAAAATATATATATTTACTACAAAATGGAGCGAACTGCATTTAAAAAACTTACCGCATCAACGGCGACGTACTCGACATAGCTCGCAAAGCCTTCGTTAAGCCAAATGTCGGACCACCACGCGGGGGTCACTAGGTTGCCGAACCACTGGTGGGCTATTTCGTGCGCGACCACCGACGCCACCCGAGCCTTGGCTGTAGTAGGCGAAACTCCTTGGTCGTAAAGCATTGCGATCTCTCTACAACATGTAAAACATTCGTACAAAATAATACGTTTAATTGAATATTTCACTGAATCGACGTCGTAACCGAATATTCGGCTCTTATTCTGGTTTCGGATGTAATCGAAATTAAAAGTCCGATCAGAGAGTACTTTGGTAAAACCCATCTGTTTCGTGGTCTAATTTTTGAACATAAATAATGTATGTATCTATATTCCAATTCTATTCCTATTGTATGAGAATTCCTATATTCTAACCCTATTCTAGAGGAAAACCATAGGGGAAATACGTTTCAGCTATAATGTCCAAAGATTATGCATTGACAAATAAGTAATATGGAAACAATACTGACATCCTGCTCAATAACAGTCAAATAAAATCAAAATATCAATTCCGATCTCACTCCTAAAATCTAAATAATCTAAATGACAAGTACTAATGGCAAAAAGAACGAATTAAATTTAAAAAAAAATGATAGATTTGAACATGCAAAATAATAGCAGTTTCCGGAATAACGTACACTTATATATATAAATTATATTTCAAATTACGTTCACATGTTTGAACGATAACGACGAACACGCATTGCGCGCGACTAATCGGTAAACCACATTTACACAGCGTCCCCTCGACCTTCGGTTCCCGAGAGGGTGTGAAGACAAATTGCGTATGCCCACACCAATTATGCAGAAATGACAGATGATATTCTCCGCTTAATGAAGCATCATATTGAGTTAGGGCGATACCACTCTTATTGAGCGTGAAAGAGATTGCTAATCTGTAATTTTTTCGATTATATTACCATAAGTTACCACCGCTTACTGTTACTTATAAACGTAATGAGTATTGGAAAAGGTTTTTATACCTTTTTGACTACAACGTCCTGTCCCGGCCGTCATTATTAAGTCTGCCGTCCAAAAACTAATGGACGGGGTATTACCCATTAAGTTGACTCACAGTTGGCAGCTCATTTCGTATAAAATATTCAATCGTTTGGACTAATAAGTGCAACAGTTTTTTTCTAACTACTTATACTGACGACTAATCTCAAACTTGATTAACGATTAAGGCACAAAAATTAATTAGACTATGTTGGAAAACGCAACTTACTTATATTATAACAAAAAAGGAACATACTTATGTAAAAATGTTACAAAGTGTATAGTAGCTGAAGTACAATACCTACATAACGTGTATTATGCATGATAAATGACCCCAGGGAACATAATGACACGTCGCTGGTTAGAAATTATGGTTTCGCGCCCTATCAGTTTTAAAATAAATGTTTGTTGTTCATCTGTTTCCCTTCCAACGGTTTATTAATGGAGGCAGACATTGTACTATAAAGACCGAGCAACGGAATACAAAATTACGTATTAGTATATACGATATGTCCACATCTTTAGGATGTGGATGTGTAAACAGAAATTAACAGTAGCTTAATATTGGTATAAACATTCACTGCTAGATGATATATTGAGGTACATGAAAGGAGCCTTCCCGGGCGGCAATATGTCTAAATAAATATCAGTGTCACGCGCACCCTGAATATTGTGACTAATCCTTTCACCATGATAGCTGATCACTCACGATCAGCCATCGAAACGGCGAAGAAAACGATATACCCAGCAACATCATTTTAATTGTGATCACAAATGGCAAAAAATTGTTTACGCCTTACCTGAATGTAAGCAACCCCCAGTTTTCCATAGCGCCAGCTTTGAAATCAGGCAGAGCGATCATGTCAATTTTCGGCAATGGAAATTCTATTTTGTAGTAATCTTCCAGAAACTTCAGTATCTTCGGGCCTATGTCTAGAGCATAGGCCGCCGATGGCAGGGCCTCTCTTCGCGCCCATACGGCAAAGTTCTTGTCACTCATGTTACCAAAGTCTGTGACGGCAAACGCCACCAAGTAAGTCGACATTGGCAAAGATTCCGCGTAGTGGTCCCATTCGTAATCTTTTAACGTGGCACTGGAAAAATATATCTATAAAGGTACCTGCGGTACATGCAAAAATATTTGTGGACAAACTAAACCATTTTTGGAGTTTCAAATTTTATTATAATAAAAAAAAAAAAAACGTAACTTCACGCCTGTAATATAATTTAATATTATAGTTTATTATAATAGATTTTTAATATTGACCATTCGGTACATTTAAACAGATAACAAAAATTATCATGGGTCCATCATCATCCATATCCATTATTAGATACAAACCTACTCCATGATAAAAAATAGGGCCATGATAAATTAACAGGCCTAATATGGGTAAGCAAAATTCACACTCGTCAAAGAGCATCACAAATTTTGTAAGTCTCTTCGTAATCTTCTCACCGATGAAACATTTGATACCAATATTAGTGGAGAGAATAAATAGGACGTTGATGATGATTGCATTAATCTATTTTGTACATATGTATATATGCCTGCAGACTTTACGCATAATTAACAACATAAGATTAAAAACATTGTCTGTAATTATTTGAACATCCGCATCAACGCCTGATAGATGAAAATTGCAATGAATTCTTAACTGCATCCGGCGATACATGCTGTACTAGATATTCACAGCGTTTCAATAGTTTTTTCTCGCTGTCGCCTGATTTTATAATAAAATATATAGGTTCTTCGGAAAATGACTCGGTAAAAACTTCAATCCCTAAGATTGTATTCGTTAGTAATGACATATATTAGACTAGCTAAAGAATAACAAGAATACTTCAATTAACATTTTTTTCCTATCCAAAAGCGAAAATATTTAAATGTACGCTTGCAATAGATACTCATTGCCTTACATACTCGACATTAAAATGCCGTTTTCACTTCAACTTTTCTGTATTTAGTAGTACAGCCATTAAATAATATTTACAAAAAATAAAAACATACTGTTTCTCTCTTCCAATGAGGTTCATATTGGATACGGAGCTCATGTTGGCGGGGCGGGCGATGCTGATCGTGAACCTGGCTTTCAGCGCTGGTTCGTCGAAGCAGGGGAAGGCTCTGCGGGCATCAGTCGCTTGGAACTGCGTCACAGCTATCCATCTATAAGAGCAATACAATTACAAAGCGAGAACAAATGGTCCCGTCATGTAGATACTCACACCCGTCATATAGAACTCATGCTTACAAAAAATAACGATCAGTGCAAAAATTGTTGATGTATTTATATAGTTCTAACAATCCTCGATGTGATTCCATTCATAAGTTAGGTAGAAGTGAATAAAACAAAATCTACTTGATATACCATATACAGTGCTCACTGTTCTCTTGAGCGTGCAATGTACGCGTAAAGTTTTTCATTGCAAATAAAAGTATGTAGCTAGTTGGAAATGAGCGGAAAACATTTTATTGTTCAGTAGTCCGCAGCGCTGCAGCGTTTGGAATGAAAAAGGAAATAACAAGCCACCTCCATCTCCGGCATCTGAATTGAAAATCTTTAGAAAACGCACAACCGCGAGTGGGAACATGACATATAGTTTATACATGTTCACGTTGGTAAAATATAGCCTTTCAGAATTTTTAAAAACTTTAAAAAATCGGAATTAATTAAATATATCCAAATATTATTTATTATGTCAGTTATACAGAATATGTCATTAATTGTTAATATAATTTTTTACTTAACTTTTCTTTACATTATAATAATTCAGGGGCTAAAATAGGTCCGAAGATACTAGTATACCCCGCGTTTTTACTGTATTTTTAAATAACCAAAATTTTAAATAAGGCTCTTATAAACTTTTCGTAATAATTAATAATAAAGTCCTATAATGAAATAGTATGCAAATTGGCGCAGAGACACTACATATTATTATTAACCAAAAATTAATGGTAAACCCTACGATATCGTAAAATACATTGCAGAAATCCTTAAAAAACCACACAAAACACATTCCTGTTATTAAATTAAGTAATCTCATCAAACCCTAACATTTTCGTACACTCCCACAATTTCGTTTATAGGTACTTGCCCGTAGGTCCTCATCGTATGAAAATCGCCACAATATGATAGAAGACAATGGCACAATAATTATATAATTGATGACTGTTCCATTGTTCCTACTTCTATTATCTCGCTAACTAGATCACGCAAATTTTATATAAGCATCTAATGGAAATCTAACAAGTATTTGTTCCTTCGAACATGGACTTTGTAATGATCATTGACCAACCACATCGCAACTATAATCAATTGAAAAACATCATCATTACCACTCATGTCATGCGTCTACTTTTGGATGAGTCTTTGGATGAGTCTGGAGAGAAGAGTTAAGACCATAGTCTGCCACGCTAATGTTGGCACACTTAGTGAAAAATTAAAATTACGTCTATATGAATTCACATGGATAAAAAATAAATTATTATATTCATCATCCAACACAGTCTATACAATTCGTGAAAATATCAACGAGATAGTAATTGAAACGTTTGTATTCATCGCGTTTGTTTATAGGGCTTAAGTATAGATCGTTAAAACATGCACAGCGTATCAAACAGATTCTCCTCGACCTCCATCAAGACTAATATACTACCATTCATTACCTATTGTAAATACTAAGTTCCTGATGTTTTTTTTTACTCTTTGAATCATTTCTTAAATTTTGTTTCACATTCTTAACGTTATTTTTATTAAATACCAGGTATTTTTCAGTTATGTATTGTTCCATCATTACTAATCACCTTTTCATCTCTTATTATTTAATTGTCGGCAAAATTAAAATTTTTATATTTTCCTTACCCTATTACCATAAGCTGGGAGTATATTCAAAACCATGCTGCTTCTAGAAATTTTAACAACAAAATGTGATGTGTTCTAAGTGAGAAAAAACAAAAGTACCAAACCAAGCTTAAAGCCTCTCTATCGCCAGTCAAGCTTACAACCACACAACCCAGAAGACGATCAAACTAATTTAGCAATGTTTAAGATATTACATACCCTTTTATTTAAAGATACAAAAATATGTATAAGAACAAAAGTCTGAGAAATGAAAGAATCAATACTTAGGTCGATAATCAAGTAAACCCAAAGGACAAAAGAGTACATTTAAATGTATAGGTAATATAAAGAAAGATGAAACGTTTTTTACAGACGATAATACCCTCTATGAAGGGCCCACTTAGACAGTTGCAGCCCTCTTACGCACGCAGTATTTGTCGCATCCGGAAAGGGTTCAGACTTGACGGCCACCTATCTTGAGACTAGAATTTCTTTTCTTTTTTCAATAGTCATAGGTTCGCATGAAAGATTCACTCAGTAGATATTTCTCTTTATGAATCACACGTCAAAAAAACATTACTACTCTTGCCTTGACTTTTGATCCCAACAAAATATAAATTGAATATTTATTAGATGTTTTGAATTTGGATTAGGTGCTTTTATAATATATCTGTGCGTTTAAATTATTGTTTTTAAAGGCTAATATTAAAATATAAATGTTCTTTATTCATCATGTTTATTACTATAATAGCACATTAAACCCTTTTAAATCTCAGCCTTCAGTTATATTAAAGTAACGCGTGCTGGGTTCGACTAATGCGCACACATTACGTTGATCCAAGACTGATTCATGACTGGTGAATCTTTTTTTAGTTCTATGGCTTTCGAGTGTTTCTTTAAAACAAGAACTAACGTGATGGGAACCATTCCCAGCTAAGTTTTATTATGAGATCAGAGAAAACTTTTTAACGACCGGAAAAAAGCCGTAACAAATCGTATGAAACTCAGGGTTACACTTCGTGGTCACATTTGTTTAAAATCGTAATACTTTAGAATTTATAATAAATGGAAGTTGCATTTACATCTATTTCACAAAAGCGAAGCACGGTACGATTCGTTTGCATAAAAACCTTGTTTATTAACCGTGTTCAGATATAAATGTGAGAACAAATAAGATGAATTTCAACGTTCTTCTTTAAAAATTCTATTTATTTTCTATTCTATCCAGATACATCTACACGATAATATCAATTATAAATGAGCTAAAAAATAAGCTAAAAAAATCCGTCTCACCTTGTCACCTTCTTCTCTTCGTACGAACTTCTGTAGAAGCCGTGCAAGTTGTCGTTTAGAATTCCAGTATACGATATATTCAATGTATACTGTTGTCCAGCTATCAACGATTCCGCCAATGTTATTATATGGAACTGTCTGGGCACATCTTCAACTCTCTTTATTATTTTGACACCCGTGCCATCCTTCTTATATAAATGTATGCTATGAAAAACTAATTCTACACCGTGAAACGTAATTTTGTTCGTTTCGTTTTTCACTGTTATCACTATATTGACTTCACCGTCGAATGTAAAGTTACCTTCATAGATATACGGCGTCAGTTTTAAGAAATATCTATCAGGTTTCACGTCTCGCGGCAATCTAACATCAGTAACTGAGATTTTCTCGTTATCTGTGGTCGATTCGATTGTACTCGTCGTTGTTTCCACCGGCAAGACACTTTTACTACTTTCAGTACTTAAGGGTAACACTACGAGTTTAGTTTGTTCACAATGATTAAGTTCATATTTAGTTACATTTGCTAATTGGTCAGTCCTTGGGCAGGCTGCGAAGTTATACACTATGAAGGCGGTGGCAACCAGTGCCAGGGCGACTATAATGAGGATAACGAAGGCGAGACTCTTCGACAGGTAGACCCCGCGTTTGGTCTTTGTAGAGAAGTCGCAAGTCTGCGGGTTCCCGTCCATGATGGTTAGGGGCTCTCGAGCATGTGTCATCACAGTACCATCGCGTTATCTGTAAACAAGAGACCAAATTAAATGGTGTTAAAGTATGTAATGGAATCATAATAATAGTATTATTATAAGGTATTCATGCGGTTGTTGTACCGTCGACATGTTTCTTATAAACGAATATTAGTCGCAATATTAATTTTAACGTATGAGTATGTACAATTATGTGTACGAATCCATTTTACGAGAATTTGTGCAAAGTTGCGAACATATTAAACTAAAAGATACAAGTCGAATTTCATACAATTCAGATAAAGTTATACATAGTTATTACGAATGAAATTTGGTTTCAGCTTACGATGCTCTGAGTAAAGCTGATTAAGTCAACGGTCGTCTTATATAACATTAGTTTAACGAGTTTCATGGTCGATAAACTCTGAATACATTCCTTCTATCCTTGCGCGCTCACGTACTGCACTATTCATCGGGAGGGTGTTTGAACTCTCCCATGTGAAGCAGTTTCATTAATATTTTCTAAGCCATAGTTTAGTTACAAGACAATTTGAATACTCGTAAACGCCGCTGTTCTAACATTATTGACAAGCTCATCAATAAAAGCCTTCAAATAACAGCACCTAAGTAAGTGCTTTGACAATAGTATAAGGAATTTATAATAAATAGTGTCCCAAAATATAAGAAAACGTAGAATATTACTATTGAAAATTGTCGAATTGAATAGATGATTAAAGTTTAATATAAGATAGAGAGTATTACAATGTAATGCGGATAATACCATAAAAATAACATCGCCTATGGAGTCACCGAAGGGGTAGACAGAAGGAAGGAAGCCACTTTACACCAGTTATATTTGTTCCCATCATGCAATAGCTGGTGGGTGAGTCTATTCGAGTACACCGAACACAAGTCCAGACTCCGAGCCGCTTCTAGAAATTTAAACTAAAAATATACTTAGAAAAATCCAATAACACCCGATCCTAACTAAGTTGTCTACCCCGAACTAAGCTGTCTTTTCCGATTAAAACATTTATTTAATATATTCTATATAAGTACAGAAATACAGAACAAAAATACAGAGAATGTTAATTGTACGAAATACTAAAATAAGACGTAGCTTCAAACAAACATAACACTAATGCCCAAACAACATGTCTCGCTACTTTAATTGTCTTCTATGACAGAGCTATCGTATTGTCGATGACGTATAAGAACTATACAAGGGGTTCCCAAACAACATAATAGCCCTCTCTCTTTATTCTTATATCAACTTTGATTTAAATCTGTAATGGTAATTAGTGTCCATCGATTCAAGTCATAAGCGACTCGGTCAATAAAATATCATTTATTCCTCGTCCTCGATATTATATATTTCAGAAGAGATTTATATCGTTTTACGAATGGACTTGGACATAGAATGAGAAGGGTTACAATAATAGTTTTTCGTGCTGACCGAGTGTGGAATATAAGATTTAAAACGCGTAATGAATTATGTAGAACGTCAAAGTGAAAGGGATTCCTGAAGATGGTCCTAGTCATTACAACACGTGATATAAGCCTTTACCCGATTATATTATATAATTGATGCATATACAAACTTCACTAAATTACATCAGAGTTTAACAGAAAATTTTGACTCCCATTACAAATAAAATTTAATGTTTATAACGTAACTTCACATCTGTAATCCCCGAAGACGTAAGAGGGGAATGCAGAACACTCCATATTTCACCAGTTACGATAATGTCCCACTATGAAATAAGTGGTGAGCCTATTGCCATCCATCGGGCACATATCCAGACTCCGAAAGAACTAGAAAATATAAATAAGATAGTTTTTTAGTGTTCGACTCGGCAATCGAACCCGGGACCTCCCGATCGGCAGTCGCACCTGCAACCAACACGACCAACGAGACAGTCTAATATTTTATACATATTATAATACATTTAAATGTTTCAAGTGTCTGTAATATTATATACATTTTTGCTTATAATTAATCGCTGTCTCTTGTGAGTTACGCCCAATATACCGAAGAGCATGCGGCCCTTACATGCAGTAAGGGCCGCGACCGACTTAAGTGGGTCAACGCGTAACGCCAGCAGCTTCGATAGTTAAACTTTAAGTGATTCATCGTATGCTTTGAAAGGCGTTATCCATTTCACATGTTAAGAATAGAGGGGTCGGGCACTTGGCTTGGTAGCCGCTGTTAAAATTTTTCACAAACGTTTCGTTTCTTTATTGAACGGTAAATGAAATATTATTTATATTCATTGTATGCGTTCATACTTTCAAACATAATTTGAGATGTTCAAACTGGTGTCGGTACGGAAAAACGTCAATTCATACATCTAATTCAACATCCGTCGCACATCGTATACGTTTTCTGTAGCACGACAAGAAAATAGTTGAAAGTCCGAATGTTCATAGGGAGATGTACAAAAATGTCGCTCTAAGTATTTACCCGCGCGGTGCTAGGAAGCTCGAAGTGCTCCACACTCAGACCGAAGCACCCATTGTAATGGGTACTCTGATAACTTCCGTTCGACTTCCCCTTGTCAATTTTTGCACGTGACTCGAGTGCCTATTGTTTTGTGGCATCGAAATCGCTCGAGAGCGAATGTATTTCGCTGTTTTGCGGCTTACTGGTGCATAATGTCATGTGTCGATTAACACAAAGGGTGGTAAGGGCCGTTTCACAAACTACACACATAACGATTTTAAACAGCCTTAATTTCCCTTTTTGTCTATTATTTGGTTTGAATTGAACTACCGTTTTAATGCTAGTTTTTTTTTCTTTTCTATTACAATAAAATGCTTATAATATATAATACAATAAAATGCTTATAATTTAAGTTTAATGGTGTGTTCTATTATCCATATTACGGCGATAGGTCTGAAAACTCAAATTGCTAAAATGTTTCCATTATCACAAACTCTTAAAGTATTACAGTAAGTGCAAACTTTTTCATTACACTCAGGATATATTTAGGTCTTACGTCTACCCTTTTAATGTAACGCCGTAGACAAGGGTATTCTGTCTCAATGAGAATTTTTTAACATTATGGATGACAACAGATGTTTAAAATTTCCTTACCTGAAATATAAATAAAAAATACCTTTATAATTAAATTGCAGCGAAAACTATATTATTAAAATTGTTTATAAAATTTCTGTATTTATTTCTAATATTATAAATATAAATTAAATAGCGAGTTATTTTTAAGTAATAACAAAATCTGTTCAAAAACAAATAGACAACATACTATAACATAAAAAGCAATAATGAATTTAGTTTTATTGTTACGGTAAATAATAATCAAAATACAATACATAACTCTGTATAACAAAAGCGTAATATACATTTAACAATGTTATTAAATTTATTACGAATTAATCAACGGGTCAATTTCGCACGCAGATCGTCACGGTGTTGTCACGTCGCAACAAAACGACAATTCGCCTTCAATATTCACGAAACCGTCGCTTGGCGTGGCGTTACATAATTGAAGTTACGAGATGTAGCGTAATATACGGCGCAAGGTTACTACTACCACGGAGGCGAGGGACGTAAATATTCCATGACGTCACCCACGTTGTACTCCGCATGTCCTTGAATATACTTCAAAACATACATCACCGATACATCCATATCTACATCACTACCCGTTTATTTAAACGTATTACATAACTTATGCAATATGAATACATTTATTTATGTTAATCACTTTTAGCTTAATAATCTGAATCATATTTGTAATAGATTTATTCATTAATTATTAACTAAATTATATTGGAAATATTGACTGATTTGGTTACTTGACTGTGTACACTATTGGCAACGAGTGCGCTAATTGTCCATTTTTATACTAAAGTTAATGTATTTTGACGACACCATACCATTTAATATGGTACCATCTAAAAACACAAAATATAGTAATCTTTCGTCGTGATAATATCCACGTAAAATCTCTATTTTAAAAATGTTTGCGCTTCGGTAGCGTGGTAAGTAGAATTGTTCTTTTAGATTTATCTAATCGTAGTTCCGTGTCTATCTACACTAGTGTAGTATTACACTGTAGTAGTATATAAAATACACTGTAGTATATACACTAGTGTTTATACTAAAGTGTATTTTATATAGACATAAGTACTTTTACTACCATGCAGTAGTCAATAACATGCAGTACTTAAGTCTGATCTTACATCTATTCTTTTGTTATTTTTTTGTCTGCGTAAAGGTTAAAGTAACAAAACCACACCGAGCCACGAATCTCGAGCACAAGTATTATACAATATTACACCAGCCAATGATATTTTAACAGCACTTTTGTAATTGCATTAAAAAGAAAATATAAAATGAGAAAAAAGGAAATTTGCCTGACAGCAACATATTATGAATAAGTAATTAAAATCCATCACAAACTGTCAGTGTCACTAAACAATGAATGTCACAAACGTTGGTGTCCCTTGAAAACGTAATAAGCAGAGCAAGGTTACGACGGCGGCCCGGGGGACGCGAATGTTCCATTACGCCGGCTACGGCCGTTTCGTCCTTGAATTTAAAGCGACAGTTTCAACCGTGCACTTTAGTGGCGACCGTTGTTTTCATTTTTTATGTTGACACAGACTTTGTTGTGCGTACGGAGTGTAGTGCGACATGTGTCCACTACTACGGTGTTAAATTAATGCGCATCTAATGATGTAGTATCGTTAGACCGAACAGTTCGTTATGTAACTGTAAGAATGATATTAATTTATTTGAAACTTCACGCTGAACAAATTGCAAATGAATTAATTTCTTACTATAATATTAATATATAGCTTGAGAATGGAAATGACTATAAATATTATAGAGAACGAGTTATCTCGCCGTAATAGCTATTTATACATTTAACCACATATCTAAACATTAAAAAGATTTTTATGAAAGACATTTTTCTAATGACTTTTACAAAGTTATTGACGGATTAGGTACCATAGAAAAATAGTAGTTAGTTGTAGGTACAGATATGGCTGCCAATACACATGACTTTTCCACATACGTGTAATATTCGCACCACGAGGCCGTACAAGACGCTAGACACAACAAATACGACACGTACTATTCTCCCTTTTCACCAGCTTTTTATCACATTTTGTATAATATTATATTATCATTGGTGCGTAGGTATTTTTTAATAAAAATTTAGTTATTTCAAAGCGTTTTTGTATTTAAAAAAATAAAATGTATACTTAAGTATATGGGTTTTATTTTTATTTTCCTGTAAGGTATATGTGTATTGTTATATGTAACAGATATGTTTTTATCGAAACTTAATATATAATATATTTCTACTGAATAGTCTATTAATTCTTTGTTTTCGAATCAACAGTTAAAAGCAGTTATACTGCCCTATTAAAATATACTCCAGCTCAATCTAATCGGTAACGAGACATTTTCTAATTTAACAATTCTAGTCTCCTATTAGACCCAAACAGCAATCATTCAAAAACGTAGGGTTTGAAAAACCTATCTAGATTATATAGAAACTTAAGAATCCGTATCGTCTCCGTGTCGTATGTCATCTATTAACTGTCCAGACTGGCTCGCCTTAACCGACTAACAGTAAACTAGGTGTACAAGCGTTAGATAATGCACATGTTCTGTATCTCGACACTCATATATAAATAGGTCTCGCCAGGACTAGGTCAGGGTAGCCAACAGAAGTTGAAGAACGAATACACGGTAAAGATCATTGTAGATCGGTACAGAGATTGTGTATATAAGAATCACCTAATTATTATGACAAATTCAGAGTTTATTTGATTAAAAAAAATATCATATATTAGCCAGCATAGGATTTTCGTTTTGAAATGGTTTTATTTTTGCTAGTTTCCAATACTTTTCATTGGCAACAATGTAATTGATATTTACACAAATCTATCTCGTCGGAAATAAAATAAATAGTCACATACACTGCAAGACGTCACAAAAAGGATTTATATCACGCTTCGATTGCAAGTCACAATATATTGGATTCGTTGAACAACTTGATATTCGAGATTTATTGAAATATTAATCACTTAACGCAATCTACCCTTATTTAAAACTGAAAAAGAAGAAGTTGGATCGAAGCATCATTTAATTAACAACAATTCTTCAAGTCAACGATGACTGGGCTTTTAATATACGTAGTCCATCCAAATATGTACATCAAATTACCATGAAGCGACACAGAGACCAAATACTATCTAAAATAAACCTATCAGAAACTGGTTTTCATAGGGAAAAGATTCATTTTGTTAATTTTGTAAGTTGTCATAGTATTGCCTGCCAGCCTCGATGGTCGTGTTGGTTGCAGGTGCGACTGCCGATCGGGAGGTCCCGAGTTTGTTTCCCGGGCCGAGCACTAAGAAATTTTCTAATTTAGATTGTCTAGTAGTGGTTCGGAGTCTGGATATGTGCCCGATGCATGGCAATAGGCTCACCACCTATTCCATAGTGGCACGGAAACGTAACTGATGAATCGTGGGAATGTTCTGCATTTCTCTGCCTACCCCTTCGGAGATTACAGGCTTAAAGTTACATTTGTCATAGTATAGCATATTTTGATTAGCTTTTAAACAAACAAACGATAAATTCAATTGTTAACAGGCAATAATTTACGAAATTACACAATCGAGATAAAGGGAAAATTCTGGAATTAGTTAATCGTGTATTAATTGTAATTCCCCACGACAATACTAGACTTTATATGTTTGTAATAGTTAACGCCAAATTATTAAAGGTTGCTTAATAAATGAAATCCGATTCCCAATAATGCTAACATTTCTGATCACAATTTATTTTGAAGATAACAACGTTTGTGAACGTTTAAAATAATACAGAAAGTAGAAAGATTAAAAAAATAATAAGTTTTCCACACTCAAAAACCAGAAACTTTATGAACGAAGAAATCTTAAATTACTAGAAAAATGGTAAAGTATTGTCTACTGACCGTAGAAATGTAATCTAGTACTTCATAATTTAGTGTAGAATATTACGACTGAAGTTTAATTTATTTCGGGTACCACTTCTAATGGAAGGAACCGAATGGCAAATCTATGTTACATGGGGAAAAATATATCGTTCAAGTAAAAATCCAATTCCACATAAATACATTCGAGTATGTTCGTGTTGAAATCAATCTAGGTGCTCAATATGGAATCTCATTTGCATCCCGCACACGTAAATGTGCGTTCATCTTTTCCATTCGCAACAGGAAATGTTGCCATTCGCCAAATATCGTAGGTACACGCGCTCATTCGCGAATGCCATTTCCGTATTCTTCTGTGACAAAACACGTACAGTGTGTGTGTATATTTTCCTTTTTACTGTGCAAATTGGAAATATACCGTTTACCGTTGGCAGTGTGAGTTTTGTAACAATCCCAGTTTATTTTCTTATAAAAGTTTAGTACTAAATATTTCGTGGGTTCTTATACACATGATTATAAATGTACCGACACTAACCTCTGGTATGGTTTTTATGGATGCTACTAAACTCCGCCATGACCTCTTTGGGGTCGGCGCGAGCTCATGAAGAGGGCCCTCGTGTAGGTTCAATAATAGATTTCGAAAAAACAAAGGTTACTTAAGCGTAACATAAGTAAGGTAAAGTAACAAAGCTATTTATTATATATCTTGGTTACGAAATGTAACTATTATGGCGAAATACGTTAATCGTCGATTCTCACATACATGACATAACATAATTAATAAACAGTAGCTGAAAATAGGCTGATTATTATGATGTTACGTAACTGGTAAAATATGAAAATGTACCTTTCCGACTAACACTTCGGAGTATTACAAACGTGGTGTCACATCGTATGAAAATTTGCATCAGGTCTTCTGAAATGTGCAAACACTATGGGACGTGCAAGCACCTAAACTAACCTGGTCGAATTGACCGGCAACTGAGCAGGTCGCTGTAGTACGAGGATAGAGAATTTGCGAGTCAATGAGTTCGTCTGGCGACCGATTGTACGCGTAATTGGGCATTTGCGACTATTCGCTACTCCTCGTGTCGTGCCGTTGTGAGTACGTCGATGAGAATATGAGGTTTCGGTAATGGCTATAATATTAAATATACTGCGAAAGGTGTCTCGATAAATCTACTTCCCTCTACCTCCCCCCTGGACCGTCACATTTAAAATTGCTTATGTGGTTATGTACACCAGAACTTGTTTTATCGATATCAACCATACGTATTTCAAGTGAAAATCAACTTAAACATATTTTACATCTAGTTTTTGTTACAACCAATTGTCTGCTAATTGTCATGTTATGTATCCGTAATCGAATTTTCTATCTAAAGGTCCGAATTCGCTTTGAAACCTTTAAAAACCAAACGTAACAGACGCTTTAAATATACTTCAAAATAACTATAAAAGTACTCCGATACATGTTTATTTTCATGAACTTGAAAGTTTATATATTTATATAAATACGCAAACTGACTATTTTGTATAAAGTGTATTAATTCAAAGCTTGGATACATTTACATCTTAATAACGATTTTAGTTATCACTTTATTATTTAACACAGGATGTTACGATTTTAATTTTCTTCTAAATTGTGTTTTAAGTTTTCTTTTTATTATCACTATTAGTGGTCGAAATTTGATCATAGTAAATTAATATTGAACGTGATTAAAATTCTTATTTCAAAAAACTATACCTTTAAGAAGCCATATTTTGCCATAAACAATTATTATAAAAAAGAGCCAACATTTTGAGCATACAAGATGCTCTGTAGATACTCGAAGTATTTTTAAGGAGGAGGACAAAGTCGTCACTTCACCTGTTATTATGAAGATGAAAAATTTGTTTCATTACATTACAACGCAATCCTATATCATTAAATTAAAACTGGACGACTTCTAAACACAAAAGACTTCTGACATGCACGCTTGTTCTCGCAATTGGCCAGGATCTACTTACGGCTCTCATTAGGCAACTCACCTCATCAACATCATGAGCTAACACGCGGCTATTATCTGTTTAGCAAGCTACTTTATAAGCCTTGAAAGTAGATTACTGAGCTAAATACAAGAGGAGTTAGTTCAACAAAGAAGACGACCACTTAAGGAGTTCCCTAAGACGATGAGCTCATATAAAAGTCTGAAAACTTTATTTCAGGACAGAACACTTTTATATTCGTTACAAAACGAAGTAGTTTTGAAGAGAATAAAAGTATCAATTGTAACTGAAATGTTCAATTTCTATGTTAAAATTATAAAAAGTCATATCATTCATTAATTAACAGTGGTCAATGAACTAATTCAGGCATTTCTCTGCACTAAATACATACATACATATGTTATTAAAAAGTAAATCAATCGAACGTAAAAAAAACCAGCAGTTCAAGATACACTTTTACTGATGTACATTTACGCATAAATAGTGCTATGTATATTATTAATGGCAAACGTAGTAGGCAGATGAAGGAAATATTCGCATCGAACTTATGAAAAGAAAGCACGCGAGAAATGTATTTAGGAATCGCCTAATGTTTTCGAATTATAAAACCAAACTGATCGATTCTATTTCCCCTGGGAATGTAGAAAATTCGCAAAAATAACTCGCAATCGTTTATGAAACATGTTACATGGCCTTACATCCCTCACGGCCATGTATCGGTCCCACGGTCGGGGCATCGTTGCGCAACACCACCGG
>DWEI01001169.1:0-17640 GCA_018245875.1 Mysoria ambigua | reverse complement strand
ACGTAACCGGTGAATCGTGGGAATGTTCTGCATTCCTCTGCCTATTCCTTCGGGGATTACAGGCGTGAAGTTACGTTAACTACATTTGTGTCCAAGTAGCTTCGGACTAGATAATAACACTTTGGAACTGTTCATACAAATGAAACACAGAATGATTCTCGGTACATAATTTATTTAACGGATATGTACAAAGACAAGATTTTAGGACAAATAAAAATTTGGCAATAATTTTCAACAATAGCAATAAAAAGTTTCGTTCAAAAGCCGGCGAAAATATTAACAACAACAATAATTTCTATGCTTAATATAGTTCGGACAATAAAATTATAACTAGACATTAGCTAGCAAAGTGTGACGTCACCTTTAGGGCTTGACGTGCAGATATTTGAAAGGAATTCTCACATAGAAGACATTTGAAGACAATGTGTAATTCGCTTAATTATTTCCAACTTGTATTCCATTAGACTACCTCAATACGAAAACAGATCGAGGCGACGTCACGAACTTCGACATAAAACGATCTTAAAAAAAAAACACTTAAAAACCATCCAAATTTATAGTTCTTGTTCGTAAATAATAGTTTTCCAAACCGAGACCGTCACGTCTCAAAATTAACAGCGCACTAAATCACCACTAGAAATTAATAAATTACTTCATAAATTACATTACACGATAAAGTATGAGCCGCAACAATTTTAATATCATATCGATACAATATATACTCTGTGCCGCGCGCGCGGGCCGCGGCGCGTCTATTACATAAACGGCGGCGGGGCGCGCTCAACACTCGGCTGTCAATTCAAAACGTGACACTTAAAAATTAAATCCTCGCATTATATCACACAATTATACACGTAGCGTCTGCCAGCGAAGTACTCCTACGATTAGGTACTAATTATTGCTGCATGTCTCGCCTACCGTAATATCGTTACACCACCGAGAGAAAGGCTAGTGGTAGTGAGACGCTCGGACGAGGAGAGACTGTCACAGCGCAAAACCCGTAATATTTCAACATTATATAATATCATTATTATCATTTTTCAATTTTCAAAACGTATAATACATACCCAATGATGAGGTTTTTGATTTATATATTATAGACGTTAAGATGGGACGTAGTTAAAAATGAACACAGTATGTTTGTTTCCGTGCACTCGCCGAGCAGCGAGCAGACGAGACTTGACGACACGAATATTATTATATCTGTAAGAATATCTCCTCGGCCGCATTACATATTATAAATAACCTACGAGAAACAATACCGAGTAAGATGGAAGACGCCCCTAAATACAGCAAAAACGTATGTATTTAAATATATTATTATTATTATTATATTCAGCAATTGAATTACATTTATTTATACTGTATAGAATCACTTACGACCTAGTCTACCTATGTGTTACATACATAAAGTTAATATTTAATAAATAATTTTTTTATTTACTGGTATCTTTTATTTGGATTCGCTCGATATACGGTATTCAGGGTTATATTATTACATAGATATACATACATATATATATAATAATGTATTTGGCACATAGCGATATTTCCATAGCCAGCAGCGATATACGACACGTGCAGAGTTCTAGAACGTTCTAACGGTGCACGGTGAAGCCGAATCCGCGACCTTCCTAGCGCACGATCCCTCGCGTTCGAAGAGTAATGTTAAAATATGTCGTTCAGTGAAGCAAATGATTAAGATTCTAAATATTTTGTTACTCGGCAAATGTCTGCGAAACTGGTTGGCGTGTTCGAAGAGACGAATGTCTGTAGACATACTCGGTGGTGGATGTTCCCTAGCTAGCGCGTGAGGGCCCTGGCGCGATTGTAGTAGCTTCGGGAATTATCTGACGCGTATACTTCTGGAACGGTGTTAATTTTACTTTAAATTTTATAATATTTCATTAGTTTTATGTTCCATCCGAAGCGAATTATTTAAAATTTCGCATTAGAATTATATTAAAATTGCTAACGTTACATCGATCGGCCGCATGGACCTAAATACAAGTGTAAGACAGATATTTAAGTCACCATATGTATATTGTTAAAATTCCTAAAATATGATATATAGGAAATTTGCAGATAGATTATATTATAATTACATTTAAACATCAAAACGTCGACATTTATCTCAAAAATAATCACACAGAACAGTAAACGTAAACTTCTAGATGGTATGTGTTATATTTTAACACGAGTTATTTCACTAAATAATAATATTGCTTCATCACAAATCAGTCATAGTATTCAGTCTAGTTTAATGTTCCTACGAATTTATTTATATTAAACACACATCGAATGAATGCCGCGAAAATTTCAAAAGGGAAGCGACGATCGATTTTTTTAATGTTTAAAAACCATTACTCTTACACATAGTTAATAAATAAAAAAAACTCCACACGAAAACATTAAAACCCTTTTTTTCAATAAATTAATTTTAACAGAATTATGCGGTGAATTTTCGATGCGAAAATTCAATTAATCTAATGGTGTGATTATTATGTTATAAACACTAATGAAACAATATGAACTTGTTTACCCATTATTTCAACGACAATTGCATTAAAAACGAATTTCCGCTTCACGTGCGTTTATATTAAACTCTACAAAGTTAATTTAATGACATTGAAATCAATGAAATGATCGCAGTCAAACGGACACTCATTATATTAAGAAACATATGCGTTCTTGCGTTAAGATCACACCGTTATGAACACAAAACAATAAGGCTTACATGCTATAGTAATATTAAGATTTATAATAAATACCAATATATAATTAAATATTACATTTAGTACTAATATTTGTATCTATAGTTAGAAAAAATATATGTTTAGACATATCGGTCGCCCGGAGCCCGGAGCCCGGCGCGGGCTTGGCGAGACAGGGTCGGGGCAGCAGCGCCGGCACTAGAGCACGGGGCGCTCCCGGCCTAGGGCGTGGCTGGCGCGGCGCCGGCGGGGCGGCCCGACGCAGCGCGGGCGGGCTGCGGTGGCGGGGGAGGTAAACGCTATTTCAGGCACGCGGGGAACACGCTCGGTAGCGTCTATTTCCCGTAGCCTGTCAACGCGACTCCCGCACAACCAGCTGACCATAAAGTCAACTGTAAAACAGAATATTTTTGTCTGTGGTTTCCAAATGTCTTTATTTCAAGGAATCGTGTCTCGCCCAATGCCGCGTCCCGTCCGGCCCTGGCCTAGCGAGAATGCTGGGCCTCCTGAACACATACATATTATTAATGATAGAACTACCTTATGTCGTTTATTCTCTTGTTCTTCTATCTCATATACGTGTACTTCTTTATATTGCTCATTTATAACATCATATATTATTCAATTTCACATCTAACAATATTACCCAGTAATAAAATATGACAAGCTAAGCACATAAATTATTATATCTTAATTGTCTATTGTGTATAATATTTCCGTCGAAACATATGTGTGTATATATTAAGTAATCTGTATATTCATGCTCCATGGCAACACTGTGAGAGGTAACGTAATTTTATACTGGCAGCAAGCGGCATCGTTCTTCGGTTTAAAATTAAAAACAAACCCGACGGAAATACATAAACACTTTACGCTTATTACAATAGTTTTCCTTAAATATTATATTCATTAAAGATTTTCGACTAATAATGATTTTTCAGGAGAAAAACTAAATGCAGGAGTACGCCTAGGCATCTAATTTTCCATTCTGTATTTAAATAAAAATTTCATACTAAGTATTATCACATCTATCACTATCAAGTTTCTAACACAGTGTGACTCAAAGGTTTATTGGACAATGACATTGTAAAGAAACAGTCAATTGAAAGAATGGAAGATTCTAGAAGGCGAAATGGAACTATAAATATTACTATAAAATTGTTTATGGTCTGAATAAAGATTACAGTGTACGATTCGTCGTCTCTTGAGACACATATTATTTTTAGCGAAGCAATTACTGCCCGTAACATCGGCCGATATGCAAATTCTGAACATTTGTAAATATATAATATTTGAACATTAAGCGCTCACCGCACGGCTCACAGATTAGATCAAATGTTAGAAGTAAAGCGTGTATAGACGGCTCCTAACTAAACGAGCCTAATAATATAATATATTAATCCTGATATTTGCTTACTAATTGAATAATTTATTTATTATTAATAATAATAATATATCATTGGACATCCGCGCGTGTGTCACTGTAACATTTTTATTATAATGTACAACAATTGTCTTTATTGGACTAGAGAAAGGTAAACATTTTTTAGGTACGCAGAGACAAAACTCCTACATACCATAGACAAGCCTAACAGATTGTCGAGCTACAAATTTCCAATTCATAGATTAACGTTCTACGAACTTCCGGTCGACTATCACTGGGGGGCTTGGCCCCCCAAACAACAGATTTTCTTACAGAAAACACGTATGAAACTGTTTTTATTTAAATTATTTCATAACTTAAATATAATCGAAATGTAAAACGAAAAAAATTTGAGCAGTACCAACGGAAAGATAAGTACACTTGTACGTTATTAATTTACGGTAAAATAGATCATAGCGTATTGGAATAAAGATTAATATCCTTTGAATTATCAAGTTTCACCTGAAAAACGACAGTAATAATAATATTTGCGAAAAGAAAACAATTTAATTTTGAAGTACATATCATACTATTCATAGACCGTGCAATATTTACGCCTAGATTTTAACGAAAGTGACACTTACAGGAAGACTTGCATCTACAATTTTGACTACGTTAAAGTAGCGAAGAACCCTTAAACCCTACGAAATCCCGAAGCCCTCCGGAATTTCGTTGAACAATTACAAAGATTTATAAATAGTTATATTGCTTCGTTAACGCGACACGAATATTATATTATTCAAAATAGTCAATAATATTTAATAGATACATCAGTTAATTTTATTCATAAATTAAGAAAATTTGGAACGCAATAGTCACCGACGCATAACAGCTCGTACGCATTAGTCGCCACCAAGAGTCAGTCGAGCGCGGTGCCAGCAGACTGAGACACGAACGATCGAACGATGAAAAACAATGTTTTGCGGAAGTGCCAACGATTGCTTAGCAATTTTTTTTAAATTCGTATTGCGTCTGCTTATAAATTAATAATTTCTCACGTTTTACTAAAAAAAGGTTATGATTTTATATATTAGCGCTATTATTGCGTACGATTCTCTGTTTTTCAATATGAAAAAGAAACGAAATGAAAAAAAAAACTACAACCGATTCGCTGGAACGGAACGTCGTTTAAGACGTGTTGTGAGGTTACGCCACCTGGGTCGTCAACAGACTCCATTTTGAACTAAATTACTATTGAATTTTGTCATCGTGTACGATGTTTTAATGTTTAATTAAAGAGGCCTCAAGTAACTAAACGACAATGGAAAAAATTCACCTGCAATATATAATATAACAGTTTCCGACCAACGCAAGCGTGACGTGACGTCTACCCCTCGTCCGTACTCGAGCGCCCGTCCACGTGCCGTGCGACGTGCGCGCGGGTCACAGCGGGGGCGGCGCGGGGGCGCGGGGCGCGGCGTGGGGCGCGGCGCGGGGCGGGGCGCGGGGCGGGCGCTAGCTGGCGGGCTGCGGCGGCAGGCCGGCCAGGTGCAGCAGCGCCTCGGCCGTGCGCCGCTCCTCGCCGCCGCTGTACGAGTGCTCGTCGCGCGCGCAGCGGGAGATCACGAGGTGCGCGGCCGGCGGCAGCTGCCCAGACCGACCGCCACTATTAAAACCTCCCCGATCGTTGCCCGCTAACTGGGCCGTGACATGCAATGCATCCAATGACATTGTGAGCCGTGACATGCAATGTTGGCCACCTCCTTCAGACAAACCCAATGGAGTCCACCGGCTCAGCGAAAGAATGACGTTTACGGGAAACAGTAGGCAATCGATCGAAGACCGCGCTCTGACTTTTCCTTTTATCTCTATAACAAAACCATATCATCGAGGATTCTCCTCTCTGACGCAAGCCAAGACCGCGAGCGGGCGTCACCTGGTCGAGCACGGCGGGCCCGTACTTCATGGCCAGCACGGTGGCGGCGGCCAGGTACTCGTCGGCGCCGGGCTCGGGGCGCTCGGCCAGGCGCCGCGCCAGCTGCGGGAACAGCGCGTCGGGCGCGGCGCCGCCCGCGCGCCGCGCCGCCGCGTCCGCGCCCGCCGGCTCGGGCTCCACCTGCGGCATCGGCTGGCGGCCGAACGCCTGCGAAAGTGCGCAGCACCGTGTATGTATTGATTAGAACATATTTATTCATCAGCAACAGTTCTACATTATAAGTAATTAGTCTAAATATATGTAAAAATCAACAACACTTCACCTATTATATGCAGTAATAGACTAGAGAAAGGGAGTATTCATTACTTAACCAATGAAGTAAATAAGCTATGAAATGTATTCGCTCGCTAGGCGAAGGTCAAACTGCAGACAAACCTGAACTTATTACTAAAGACACAAAATATTTATTTTGTAAACCTGCTACATTTTTCATCAAATATAATCACATGATTTACTGTTCTTTTTGGGATTATCTAACAATTCTTATCACACGCAGACGTCCAAACCGTGCATGTAGGGACCTAGTGTGTATTACCTGCAGTAAGGTGGAGCGGTGCTGCGGGTCCACCGTCCACAGCGACCCCTTGCCGAGGCCGGGCGCCGCGGCCACCTGCCGCGCCATGGAACAAGCCCGGAAGTTAATGGAAATCTCTCCACAGCCGCTATATAAATAAAATATGAGACAAGCATGAGCTCCTTCATGTGAATTCGCTGCCTTTTTACCTTACGTAGCTTCAGACCTGTAATGTCCGAAGAGGTAGGCAGAGGAGTGTGGTACACTTGTATAATTCAACAGTTACGTCGATGTCCTCTTTTGGAATCGATGACGAACCTGTTGCCATATACCGGGCACATTTCGACAGTTTAAATCAGAAAATTATTAGAAAATTTATATCAGAAAAACCCAATAATGTCCGAACCGGGATTTGAACACAGCACCTGCAGATCGGCAGTCGCACTTGCGACCAGCATGACCAACGACCGAGGCGTATATATATTACATATAACGGCTTAAGTCGTAACTCGTTCGATTGTTAGTGGCCGAGGAGAAAATATAAAAAGCCTCTTGCCTTGTGGAAACACTTGTTTAAGGAGAGATTGTGCCGGACGCTGTTCTTCCAGCCCTGCGGCGCGTGGCGGAAGTACGGGAAGTGGCGCACGATCCACGCGTAGATCTCCTTGACGGGCAGCGCGCGCGCCGGCGCCGCCTCGATCGCCATGAATATGAGGCACGAGAACGAGTACGGCGGCTTGGCGAGCGCGGCGGGCGCGGCGGGCGCGGCGGGCGCGGCGGCCGGCGGCGACGGCGGCGCCTTGCACGGCGTGCGCGGCGGGGACGGCGCGCGCGGCGCCGGCGGCGGCGTCTTCGCCTCGCTCTGTAAGGAGCGCGAGTGAATTTTTGGAATTATTGTCACATTAATAATCATGGTGAAAGTGAGACATTGGAAAACAGAACTTAAGTGTTTGGTATCTTTTTTATTGTTCTTCATCCTTCTTGTTTGTATACCTTACATGAATTGCGTACACTTCATTCAATTGTTCACACAGCAAAAGCCTAAGACCTATTTCCTAATGTTGAAAACTTACCTTTTAGTAAGGTGTAGGATACCATCGAAGTAATCATTCAGCACTGAACAAAAGGAATAGAATGAACTAAATAAAAACGATATTGTAATGTTACATTTCCATAACACGTGGACGAGCTATGACTATGTGCAGTGGCACACTCGTCGTTGACTTTAGTAGTGTTAGTTGTCCCGAATACAATAAAATTGGTATGAAGATAATGATACTAGAATTCCTGGATTCAAATCCCGGGTCGGGCACTACTAAATTTATCTAATTTAGTATTTCTAGTAACGGTTCAGACTCTGGACAAGTCCCCGGTGTATGGAAATAAACTATGGAGTAGTTTCGGGCCGTAAACGTAACTGGTGCAAAGTGGGAGTTTGCCCACCCCCTCGGGGATCACGGCCGTCATGTTACGTGAGACAAAATAAGCGTCACAAGTAATTTTCAAATAAGTATTTCAAACGAGGTCAATCGGGCAATAGTCACACACACACGTTTATTTACATATCAAACAGAGTGGTGACGTTTTGAACATCGCGCGCACCTGCGTCCACGCGCGCGGGGGTGGGGGGGGCACGCGCAGGGCGCGGAGGGGGCTTCACTGAAACTGTTCCTAGCGACGGTTGCGTCGCGTGTCTCTCATGTGATATTAATGTTATGGTCTCCGGTGCCCGGTGCCGTCTGCGGCCAACATCTGATCGCTCTAAGTAACAACTGAACATCGATGAAGCTGCGTATACATTCCATTGTGAGTATTTTTTGAGTTTCTAAATTTGACATATTTCGATAAGCCGATTGGCGAGTCGGGAATCCGCGCAGCTGGTCAGGTAAGGAGCACGTTAGATTTATAGATCGAAGCAAGAATACACTCCCAGACCCGCGCCGAGGTACAGGGCGTCGTGAGCGGCGTCCGACTGCCACATACCCTGGCCCTTCATGAGCAGTAGCGTGGCCTATGGGCATGCCGCCCCCGGAGAGGCCCGCGCAACAGCGGATTGCCATGGGCTGATCACGATTATGATACCACAAATATAAGAGACATGTTCCTGCCAGCGCCCCGTGAGCCCCGCACGGCCGTTGGCGCGGCGACACCATGGTACACCGATACCCATTAGAGACGCCATTCACTCGAGTGCGCAGCGCCACGAGAGTGTTTGCGCAAGTGTCCGCGGCGGTGACGCGTCGACGGCGTGGTGCCCGGCCTCGGCAGCCCGGCCGCACCTGGGCCTCACTCCCGCCACGGACGAGGGGCGCTGGCAGCCCTCGTGCCCGCCGCGGGGAGTGGGTACTTCGGTGAGACAGTTTAGTGACCAGCTGATAAGTGAATCTTTTTAAAAACCACCTCGACAATATCACAATTTTATTGTTGTAAAAATAGACACCGCGAAGTCTACCGGCCAACCGCGTGGCTGAGTTTAACCTTAGATCTTACCTAAGGAGTTAATTAAATCGATCTTATTTTTCTTTAAATTGCTCGACTTATTTATGACACGTTTTTATTATATCAATGACTTTTAACATATCTGCGATATGCTGTTCATTGATGAAACTTCTGAATCCGCATCGAGTAGTTCGACAGCATCCGGCCACATCTCGCAGCTGGACTCAACAGATGAGACGGCGAGCGACGGCTCAGTGATAAAACGAGGCCGCGCGAGTGGCGGGGCGAGGCTTCATTATCATCTCATTGAAATTCACGCTCTTCACATACATTAATTAATTATTATCAGACTCCGTTTTACTCACTTTGACTATAACTCTACTCGATAGCATTCTGGTGTCCTCCGTGTCGCCCTTTGTTAAGTTGATGCCTGAAACGAAATATTCTTCCGTCACTTTCGATAACTTTATTAATACATATATAGACGTCCCATATACAAATACACACGAACAATGCCTGTACCAAGATTTTGTTTTAAAAGCTAATATTTTCAGTCATAAAATTCATATAGACATAAAAAAGTAAAATTATAAATACACAAATATGTTTTGTTTGATATCACAGAACCCTTCATCAGTTCCTACACTAGGCATAACCAGTACCAGGGAGTCCAGACACATGAAACCTTACATTGTATACAATGTTAAACAGTCACACAGATTATTATACATTAACTACAGAATCTCCCGGACGTGGGCAGGGCAGGGGTGCGAGCAGCCACGTACCTCGCAGCAGGTTCCTGTCCTGCAGCCAGCTGAGGCTGGTGAGGTCGTCGTCGAGCTCGGGCGGCGGCAGGCTGCCGGCGCGCCCGCCGCACGCCGCGCTGCGCGACACACGAGCGTTTATCTCGCGACAACAACTTGCGCAGCACTCGCTCGGCTGACGTAGTGTTGTATGTATCATGACTGAAGTAGTACTAGTAGTGAAGTAGTATAGTCCTATAAAAGTCTTATATATAGTCCTATAATAGTCTTAGTCCTATAATAGTCTTAGTCCTATAATAGTCTTATATAAAAGTCTTATATATGCTATAAATCAGTGGGCGTGTATAAAAAATCTGCTCTTTCTAATTTAAATCTATCAATTAATTGCTAGTACGTACATTATACCTTTAATTTTAAATCTTATAATCATATGATATATTATTTTCTGAAGCGTCAATCTTACTATTCGTACATTTGCGTATTCCCAGACTTCGCACGCCACAGAAGACATTATGTATTACTTCTCCTATATACACGTGCAGCTCCTCCAACAATAATGAAAAAAACCTAATAATCTCGCTACGATACCCAGTGGCAACATGTTATTGTGTTCCAAATACTTTTTATCTCCAAAAAAAATACTGGGACATCAACGCAAAACAAAAATAGCACAAATCAGCGACGTTCCACGTGTCGTGTGATGTGCACGAGGGACTTCGCACTTCATCAATCAAGCCAGCAGTTTATCAAGGTCCCTGTCTCACCCGGTAACCCAAAAAACAAAAATGATAACTTATCATCGAACGCCGCACGATGCCAACTTGTCATTGATCGATCGCTGACGCGAGCGCTCCGAGCGCTCTCCCGAAATAATTGGGCCCATACAACGAAAAGGATAAATGTAACATTGAACACGATTTAAGTTAGGGAAAAAAAAAATTTAAACTTGTCGAACAAATGCGGGCCGTTCAAACGATGTTTATTTGTTCGTAGTTTTGATTGCAGTTTACGAGAATAATTATAAAAAGTCCCAACATTGGAAAAACAATTTAGGATTATTTATTACTGCCTCGTTAGTCGTGATAGTTTCAAGCGCGACGTCCGATCGAACCTCCTGTGTGCAAATCGCTGATCGGACGCTACTGGTTTTTTATAATTTAGATTATCTAATAGACTGGATATGCGTTCGGTGTATGGCAATAGACATTTCACCTACTCTCAATTTTAACGTAAATGTAACTGGCGAAACTTTCACGTCGTAGGCGTTTCTCTGCCTACCTCTTCGGGAATTACATGCGTGATGGTTACGTGGTCTATATCCGTTACATTTCCCTAATGTTTCATCTGCCATTCTCGACGCTGATTCATAACTTCACACTAACAACATACGGCTAGATCGCTTCACGATTACGTAACATTTCAAAAATCAACGACACGCCATTACGGAAATGGCACGAGGCAAGTGCGTCTTAGGTACTCGCGCATATACACCGGTACAATTATGGTAATGCGGTAGGAATTTTTCTCAGTTGCAATATGCACGGTACTGTGAATGAAAGTTAATGGGATTTCTCTAATGCGCGCTTCATTTTATGTTGCACTTACAGGAATATAAATAATAATTTACGTATCACGCGTTCAGCTGTGACACAGACGACGCCGACAACCAACGAAATCGTCATACATTTGGCGCATGAAAGTTGCAAGAGACAGTACACAATATTTATGTTAGTTAGTACGTGTTAATAATCTTGGGAATTAAAAGAGACATTCTGAGAACCAGAACCAACTAGATCCCGCGCGCGACGGTGGCCGTCGAATGGGATGGGACATTGAAGCCGTCGCCGATCACGGTAAAAACCTTCGCGGTGACGTCGGGAGCAACACACCTTACGATCTGGTTACCAATCGCGAGAAGTGTGAGAAATTCACATGCACAATTCTAAAAGAAATTCTGGTATTTATACTGACAAATATATAGTGATGCCTCGTTGGTCTTGTTGCTTGCGGGTGCGACTGCCGATCGGCAGGTCCCGGGTTCAATTCCCGGATCAAACACTACAACATTTTTTAATTTAGATTTTCTAGTAGTAGTTCGGAGTCTCGATATGTGCCCGATTAATAGTAATAGGCTTACCACCTATTCCATAGTGGGACGTAAACATAACTGGTGAATCTTGGGAATTTTCTGCATTCCTGTGTCTACCCCTTCGGGGATTACAAGCGTGAAGTTACGTTGAAATATATAGTATGCAATTTTGTCAGAACGTTCTTTGTCGCGATTCAAATGAATACTTTCGAGCTGCAGGCTGATCTATATGTGACTGATCTCGACTAAATAACTGCGGCTAGATTTCTTTTGTTGAAGGAGGACGAGACGAACAGTATTTTGAAGTTATTTCTAGTTGAAGAGTATTGCGTAGGCAGACGGTGACGCTCCATTTAGAAATGCTTTTCAAATTGGTGACTACGTCAAACACCACATAACCGGTGTTTATAAGATTGAGAATTATTAGTAGAACCAAGGCTCAAAGTTCGACCAAACTCAGCTCTTTCAATGTTTTGAATTCCGTCAAACTATGAAAACTGACCTGCTATATTTTTCAGTGTTCTGTACTCATGGAGAATGTAAATAAACTCACGCAGGCTGCTGCGCCTCGAAGTCGGAATCGTCCGAGGCGTCGTCGATGTCGTCGAAGTTGTCGATGATCCGGCCGGAGACCTCGAGGCGGCGCAGGGAGCGGCCGCTGGACGCGACGTGCCTCGCGATCTGCCGGATGAGGCGGCGAGGCAGAGGCAGGGAGGCGCGCGCGCCTCGCGCCGGGGACCCGCCGCGTTCGCCGCGCATTGGCGCCATCTGTCGTCGCAGATGATAACGATAAATATCTGATATGTGTATATTATTATGATAAACTAAATACACGTACCTACATTTTATTTCACAAATAGGTATGTGTCTCTTTTTTATCTTTATTCAGCCCAATGCTTAGCTATACGTTACGGTCGCAAGTTTCCTTATAAATGTGAACTTTTTATCTTCAATAAGGATTTTATTAATATAATTTTTTTTTGCGTGGAACCCGCGCGCGGTTCAAGTGAAACTTCTCGCTCATTATAAGTAGATGGAAAGATTTTTATTACTTTATTTCTATAAAATATATTATTTTGTATCATGGAGAAAAGATGTATTAACGTAAGGGAAAAAATGTGCCTCAGATGCTTGAAATCAAGATGGTAATTTTATTTGTCTGTTGAGTACGCCTTACTTTTATCTCTCCGTTTTTAAGTTTATTTTAATTTTAAACATATTTATTAGTATTTAAACAATGTTGAACAAAACTATGCTTATATATAAAAACCATGAGCTGTGTAATCATAGCGCAAAATATGTTTATGTCATCGTATAACAGAAAAAAAAACAATTACTGTTGCCAAGTGATTTTGTGGCATCCATAGCTATTCTATGAGACGCTAAGTCATGCTCCTACACGGCAACTACGACCTTTTGGCAAAGAAGTTTCACTACAATATATAATAAATTTTACAATGTTTTACTGTAAAGAAACCTGGATGTAAAGCAATTTGTATATATCGTGTATATAGTAGGGTGCAGATGTCTCCACACAGTTCATATACAGTATAGAGATGTCTCAAAATGTCAATAAAATCGTCTTCAAATTACTCGAGTACAAATCTTCAGATGTCTATCGTATATTTTTAAGTATTTTATTTAAATTTTAACATTTGGGCTGAAATTATTTGCATGTGATTATACGTCAAAGTTAAACAAACAAGAACATATGGCTCGACGATAATTAAAACAGCTTAAATTCACTGTATAGGTACGATATTATCGCCAAAACCTCTAAATATCTTCGTCAATTACATTTTAATTCCTAACACATTGCATAACATAGATTTCACCTAATTACATTAATTACAACATCGATTAACTTCTTTATTAATTTTGTCCTGTAAAAATATAATATCACATGAAATATCGCTAAACCTAATACATATTTCGGAAAAATTGATGAATGTTACAACTGTGAGATTATTGGTTAACATTTCAAAGAAATATGTCTATTCGTATCACGTCTTGCACATGATATAATTTCAGAAAAATAAATAATAATAATCGCTATTGAATTTTAGTACATGTTTGCGCAAACAACAATTCAAATAGACGATATATCGAAACTGGAACGCACGTGAAACTGAGCAATATATGGCTACCAGCTGCCTATCTTATCTCGTCCTATGGAGCGTGTGCCTGTACAGAACACAAACACACAAGAAACGAAGCTGTGAAGCGACTGCCTAATGACTGCTGACTACGCGCGGGACGCGTCTTGAAACGAATTATATTTCTATTAGGTTTTTATCCACGCTTCATAGCGACGTGAATTATAGTAGAACTCTTCGAAATGACGTCATCGTGTCTCGTCCCACTGTTGGACACTGGTCCACTCGCACAATGCGTTCGTTAAGCCCGTAGTGCAGCAGTCGGGCAAAGTTAAACACGTCGAGTCATATCTCGTTAAAACACACCTGTTGTAATATTACAATATGTTTACTCCCGGCGTGTAAATTAAATGAATGTTTATTATGTTTACATTATTATATCGGTTATGGTGTCGTGTGGTGCGCGTTCCGTGCGGTTAGGGAAATACGTGGTCCCGTATACCGACACGATGGAGTCGTCCCGCTCTCACGTCACGACCACTCCGTCAGGGACCACGTCTCAGACGGTATTGGACAAACCGGTTCATCGATCTCCACTCGAACGGAACACTCTTCTCTTAGCATCTTAACGAACGTCAAAATGTACGTGCCAAGTGTATGGTACAATTGTTACGCTCGTTGACCTATCAGCAGGGCCACGTATCGATCAACCGTAGCACGTTCACTGTCCGGTGGTCAGATTGTAATTACAATCAATATTTCTCATTTACAACGTCTAGTATGCAGCGTGATATGACGCAGCACCGCTACTGTTTCCCCGCAAGAGATAGAGATAAGTCTCGGTGGCCACAATAATACATAGCACCAGTAGCTTGTACCATTTTCGCCGTTATACAACGTAATTGATGTTTAATTTTTCTAATGGGGAAATTACTGTCGAGAAAAATTAATGTCATTTGTACACCTAGTATATTACCTAGAATACTGATATTATTTATGTTTACGGCGAAATAGTACAGCAAAAATGTAAAAAAAACATAATCATTATCAACGGCTTGTTTAAGTCTACAGCTGGACATGGGCTTCCCTTAAGATCAATAATCCCCACGCTGGGCATGCAGGTTGGGATCCGAAGAGCAAAGCTTCTCGCCCGGCCTACGCTTCTTCGCCTTTCTGTTATAGAATTACATTAAATAAGCCACAACGAAATTGATGTCATTTGTTATGGAGTTGTTTCAAACCCCGGAAAAGATGCAAAGCACTAAAAATACCTTTTTCATAAATTCCTATGATACTGAAAGCACAAAATCAAAGATTTTATGGGATTTATTTAGATTTTCTCATGCGTAATAACTGGCTGGTAGTAACAGTTAATTAATTAAATACCACGTATTTATATTATGGTGCGTGTTATGAAATACGTTTATAATGGTGCAATATTTCGGGAGCAGATGGCGCCACACGTTGCGAAATGAACAATACGATTCGCTTAAGTACCTACACACGAGTTTCGTTTTTTTTAATTATCATATTAAATAATTTACTTATTATATATTTGGCATTATCATTATGCAGAATAATTGATAAAGAAACTTAATAAAATACGTTTTTCTTTTATTTATATAACTTAAGACACCTATGTCTTGTTACTAAATAAAAACATCCTACTTATAATATTTTAAATAAAGGAAATTTCAGAATATATCGCATTGAAGTATAGTGTTACACAAATGACGTCACGATCTAGCCATTAAGAGCCTAGTGCCAGGCTAGTGCTTGTCACTATTATTGACTAAATAATGCCTAGGCGCGACCCAGCTGCGTTAAGACACCTACGGGTCTGTACAATACGAATATCTAGACTAATTGATATCCGCAGTATCATTTCTACAAATTTAGACCACGAGGAGCGGTCACCTGTGAGTCGTTTAAAAATACCATATATTTGAGTTCAATTCCGTGACAAATATGTAAGGCGCGGCATCTCGCAAGCACATCTGCCTACCTCGCAAGCAACCCGGCATGAAGATATGTATCAGATACAATATGTTTTATGCCTCACTGCCACGCAGTTCTGTCAGTGGCGACTGCAGGAAGTCGGAGCTTCCACCGCACTGGCCTGGGGTGTGTAGCTCTCCACCCACACCTCAGAGGTCTCCACTGTCGACATAATTGGTCAGCGCGGCAGACCGTGGCCGAACGTGGAACGATGAAAGAGTGATGATATTAATGAAGATCTATGCAATTAATCAAGTGTATAAGTAGAAAATTCCTGGTACTATTCATAGTTGATTTGCGTTGAAGGCCATGAAAAACTCATAAAATTTATTATAATTTTCGGTAGTTGAAAGTACAAGTAGTTTTTTTTTGTCGAAAAAAAAACTTCCCATTTCATCAAAACAATTTAAATCTTTTCCGTGAAACAAAGTAAACACATAATTACTCCTTTAATAGTTAATTACTCTAATTAATATAATTATCTAACTAATAAGATTACTCCTTTTAGTAATGGGCTTGATGACTCAAGCTATTATTGAGTTAATTTTATGTAGAAAAAATGTACCTAATTAGGTATGGAACCTGATGGAACAGCTTTATCGCAACTACCGTGTGATGTTTAAACAAAACTTCAACAGCAACCTCTCGACACAAAAACCAAAAACCACGTAACGTGACATTACACCTGACATCCCCGAAGAGGTAAGCAGAGCAGTATAATACATTCTAACGTTTCACCAGTTACTCTTACAAAAAATAAATATGAAAAATTTGGCTATGACCTTCGTCTCTGATATTCAATAAGCAATTTAACGGCTCCGCACAGTGCGGGCCGCGTGTTCGACGACGCACACGCGGGCGCCGCAGCGACGCGTGCCGCGTCACCGTGACAAGTTTAAATAAAAGTCCACAGGGCGACGCGCGGCAGCGGAGGCGTTCCGAACGAAAACGTATTTATTACATCGTCGATAAATTATCGCAAGACACAATCGTGTAACAGCGCCCGACCTTGGCACACTGGGTAATATTAAATCAATACGATATTATAAATACGCTGTCTCCGATTCGTTAACAATCCGGCGCAGTAATATTACCCACATGTGCGCATAGTTACGTGTTCGGTACTAATTTGGCTTCGCTGTATTGACCGAACACAAAATTCTCCGGTTTACTCGTAGATCTCCTTTAGCGTAGACGATGCATTGGCAAACGCTTGTGTCAATTTATTTATCCTTTATAGTTGTAAATGACGTGGGACTTAATGCCATTTGGCGTTTTCTACCAGTCAAGCCAGGTGATGATGAGAAGTTGGGGTAAGCATCTATAGTAGATGACGACGACTCCACGCTAGCGGGTGGCCCTTCCAGCCTGTAAACCAGGTTCGATATGAAACAGACACCCAGAAACGGAATGCATTGCGGCCCTGCACGAAAGCCCTATAAATACAAAACTAGACTGACCCAAATACGCTGAGACCCACCCCAATCGTATTTTAAGAGCCAGCTTTCGCGCTATTTATACCCTGTGTATAGTATAACCAAGTGACCTATTGCGCAAAACATTGATACGAATATCGTGACCGTGAACTAAGTTCACAGCTAGCTCGAGCTCAAGTTCAATGTATAATGCTAAGCTACTTGACGCAGTGAGCGATTTGGCGAAGCGCT
>DWEI01001168.1:0-17642 GCA_018245875.1 Mysoria ambigua | reverse complement strand
AGGCGCGGCAGGTCTGTAAGGATAGAGATATTTGGCACTCCGTGCTCTCTGCCTACCCCGTAAGGGACTCAGCGTGATGATATATATACATATGTGTGTATATATAACAAATGTTTAATTTGCTACAAAAGCGAAACAGAACATTAGGTAGAAACTTGCCTTGTAGGTAGAGCTTCATAAAATACTTTAGTATGATGTTTGCGGTCTGTCCAGTCCGCCAATGCGCTACTTGACCAGGTGGCAGACTCCGGCGATATATCATGTTGGCGACACTTTATTTAGGTGTTGGATTCATCTAACTTCACATTCCCAGTAGTAGCTGAGAGTTTGAAATGATGTATTGTGTATTTTGTGTATTGTGTATTGCAATGGGCTCACCCCTTATTCCACTGTAGGCAGTAAAAGTAGCTAGTGAAACGTGAGAATGTATCAAACTAATTTACCTACCACTTTGGAGAGATATAAGCGTGATGTTCCGTATGATTATATCAATACGCCAGATCTCTCATTGGGTAGCCGGAGATCACAAACTGAGGAAGCACTGTCTCTAATTCGAAACTTAAATATTTCTTACTATAATTCATCCCTCTTTTAAGTGATTTTAAGCGTGGATTTAACTACGCATCCTGTATCAGATATCGAATCATTTTCGTTCTAAATTTCATCAAAACCGGTCCAACTTTTGATATGAGAATGTGAAAGGCTGAGTTTCATTTCGCATTGACATGCGACATTGTTGCGGATATTATGTTAATTATATCATTAGACGTTTGCATGTTTTTATCGCTTGTGCATCGCGTCGCTGGCGGTGGGTCTGAGCGGGCTAGGGTAGAGCCATTGAACTGTTTCGGGGTTCGACGCCCGGCGTTAGCCGCGAGATAAGCCTATCGATCGCCGATTCACTGCTGTATGCTGCCCACTGCTGCTTCCGTCGTGTGGTTAACGTTGTGTAAAATTGGATTTGCTGCCGAAAACAACAAGGAAATCGAAAAATTTTAGTTCTTCGAACGGTTTACGAACGTTTTCAAATTTTTACACAATAAATGTCAATGCGTATGCATTAATTACTATGCGTATAATATACTTATGATTGATTTGGTTTAAAAATATACCGTTATTGAAATTTTAAAATCTTGATTTCTTTATTTAAATTAAAGTTGGTTAATTAAAGTTAATTCTACAAGTCAAGCATTTTCCCTCCAAGCGTCGTCTCATGTCTTGTTAAGCTGAACAGCATACAATAAATACATCCGTGTTAAAATTAACCAGCTTTTATATTTATATTTAAACATCCCTTGTTCAAAAAATATTAAGCGAACATAATTAACGGAACATAATTTTACAAAAATATAATGTATCTACAATTCAACGGATAATCCGTCTTTACATACCCACATGTTTTTTATTGTAATAAGTTTTGATTTTAACCGTTATTGCGTAAAATATATATGACCATATTTATTTCCGTAACACAACGGTTGTAATCCGTCGAGGAGGTGCGCAGAGCAGTCCGCCGCACTGCCAGGTGCCGCGAGGTACGTCTACGTACCAGCGCGGGACACGCGGCGAGCCCGTCGCCAGGCGCCGGAAGCGCGCGGAAATTTCAAATTTCAAATTAGGAACACTCGACTACATCCGCTCGCGCCGCTCACCTGGCCCGCGAGCCAGGTAGGTCGGTCTGAGTGGCGACTAGCGAGCCACATGTAACACATGTATATGCATGAAGTTGTATAGGTGGTATCAGATTAAGAATTTAATACCGTCACATTTAATTAATTATTAATGAACGTGCAATAAAGTGATTTGTCATTAATGTAGTACTTAATTGATACGAGTATTAGTGTGTTAAATTTAAATCTTAAATATAATAAGAGTGAGTAACTGATTCTACTCAATAGCCGATACCGTCAATGGGTAACACTTAAGCAGTTTACATTTTTATTGGCAAACTCATCATCACGGTTGTAGTCCCCGAAGAGTTAGGCAGAGGAGTGTAGTGCACGTCAGCGAAAACTGTCCTAATGATTTTCATCGTTACGTTCCACGTCTATTATGCGTTTTCGTTGGTAGAGTAAAGAATAAACAATTAAAATAAATCCTATAGAAAAGTAAGCAGTATTCAGCGGCATCTAAAAATTTCCCAGCAGTGCTTATTACTGGAGAAATTATTCGTTTCCGGCACGCAACGATGTCTGTAACAAGTTTCAGGCACTGCGTCCTGAACTAGGTGTGCGGTATTGTCAAATTGACATACCGCTATATGTCTGTCACTGTTTTTCTGCATACGTGTGAACGGGACAGCGTTCTATATCATAGGGTCATCAGTTCACGCATAGTTCATAGTTCGTTGGACGACCCGGTCCGTTCACTTATTTGAAATTCGAATTTCAGCTGCCGAATTTCAGCTTTTTAAACTTCCGTTTCGCTGTAGGCAAACGCTTTCTATGTATGCGGCCAGTAGCTTGCTCTTAAAATTCTTTTGTGTCAGGGTTTTTGGACGCACTTTGCATGTGTCACTGGAGAGTCACGTGTTTTGGGAAATATATAAAAGTATGATTTAGACGGAAGTGTTTTCTGTTCCCGTGCGTGTTGGCACACAAGTGAGAGAAAAGAATAAACAGTACTCTCCAGAAGTAGAGAAAACTCTTCGAGAATGTTCCATTCTCTAGCTTTCCATGGTTTTCTTTCCAGAAGTGGGAGCGTTTTCCCCACTGGCCTGCTTCGTTCATTTTGACATGACTACGTTTACAATTTAGTTTATTTCACAGTTTAGATTTCTTTTAATCGTTTTGAATTTATATCTTATAATTTCAAGCAAACAGATACTGATGTTGTTATCCGGCCTAATTTCTTTACAGTGAACATGTGTGGGTTCGAATCCGGGCCAGTGTAAACAAGATCTAAACATACCAATGATTTATATTTTGTAAAAGCTTAAATTTCTGCAGGCAGCACGCATAGGGAAAACTTTTATAAGGTTGCGGTAATTAAACAGCGATTTAATGTCGCACGAAAGCGTAAGCGATTTAGTTCATTTAGTTTTATAATTCATGGATATTTTATACACGATATTCGTATGAACTCTTTGATACAATCTTGTTTTACTAAGGACTTGTACGCGGTACCAACACTAATATCGCTAAGCAAGTTTTGCAAGAACAATATTCGATTCTTCGTGAAAACAAACTTGTGAGGGCCATCTTTAAAAGCTATTTATTATACGCTGTGTTATCTGGTGTGTGTTGCAAATGTGAATATATATTCAAATTGAAACGGCTACATCTACGATTAAGTATAGGTATCTACTTGCTACGTATATTGATTAGTCCGTTTGTGCAGTGGTTAGCGCACCTACTGTGCGGGGTCGTGGGTTCGATTCTCACCCAGAATACACATTTGTATCATGAGCCTATGTGTTGCTTATGTTCGCGTGTGATGTACCCAGACATCATTATACAACTTTACATCTTTGCGCTGACGGAACATTCGCTTGTCTCTCTTAGCTCGCACCCCTAATTAAGTTTCCGCTCCGCTCCAGATCGGTCGCAACCCTTACAGAGAACCAGGCCGGCCCGTCTGACCGGGATTCGGAGTCAGTCACCCCTGCCACGACTATTAATCTTTTTCGGGGTATACAAGCTGAAATATTTTCAACCTATTGTTAATTGTTAGATCCGATATTGGGTATACCTATAATAATATTACATATCCATTCATATAGAATTTAATGGAACATCTTTTTTGTATATGGATCAAACTATTGTATGTTCTATGTGATCCTCAAAATAGTTTTATCCATTAGTAATCTGTACCACACATCGAGCGCTTGTGAGAGGCTGTGCTCTGCGCTCCTCAACCAGCAAGCCCAGTGATGGGCTTCCGGGCTTAACTCCCCACGCGAGGCCTATGTCCAGTCGACTGCAATCGGCTCATGCTGACCACACATCCATATACAGGGTGCCCAAAGCAGTTGACGGCAACAACTGGGATTTATAAAAAAAATATTTTCAATATCACCTCACTCAATTTACCCAAACATAGCCTGTCGTTTTTGCTCTACATCCATCGTGATCGTTTATCAGTCCTGAACAAGAACCACCCTTAACGAGCGCCCCCAAACTCTACGGCCGCGTTTGGCTCCGCGCGTGGCATTTCTATCGCCTCGCCTATGTGACTTTAAACGCTAACTAATTACATACGCTTTATCATTTACAAAGGTAATAATTGTTTGCTTCTCTGAATACGAATATGATTCAGCCAATGGTGACACAACAATAAGTATAATAACGCAACCGGTCAGTGACCCCGCGGTGCGCCGGTCCTAATGAAGTTGCACAATCGGTGCGGCTTCGAATTTGCATGTCGTAACATCACGCCATTTCTCCGAAGGGGTCGCCAGCTCAGCATAGTATCTCCAAATTAAATAATAACAACCGACCCGGGCATTGAACCCGAGACCTCTCGATCAGCAATCCCACTCGTACCCACTAGAGCGGCGACGCGGTTAAATTACGAACTGTAATAACGTAATTTTATAACACACATTAAATTCACATTATTTACAGGCCTTAATCTTTCTGTGAGTACCTACTATTTGGCGACGAGTGCCCGCTGCCCGTCGCGTTAGGGGCCTGGCGTGATGTTTAATAACAGTGTTCTACAAATTGTGTTATATTTTCACGAATACAACAACCTCTCAATGTTTTCACTATTTCATTGTGCCCGCTACCCTAAATACCGAGGCACGAGTACCCCATTAGGTATTTAGTTTGTTGATTACAATCTGTTTTAGGCCTGCCAGTATTAAACGTGTTTGTAATAATCTGTATGAGTTATGAATAGAAGATTGAAATTGGGCCCAAAACACTCTCATTCACAAATGGCTTCGGATTATGTGGGACTAGCTATATCGCGCGACTTTACGTGCAAACATTAAATAAATCTATGTCTCGCGTACGACGTAAAACTGGGCAACGTCGGGTGGAAAATAATACGTCCTTGATAACATATATTTTTTATAAACATATTTTTAATACCTATTTTTCTTGACGCATAAAACGCAATCGTGACATTGTCACAATGAAATATTGGAAACTAATTTTCAATTTGAATATTGTTTTATTGAGAATATACATTTTTTCAATTCGCCTTGCACATGACCGCGCGGCAACGACTCCCATGTAACTGTCTCGAGTTGACGCCCGCTCGAGCTTCCTATTCCCCATAACACGCAGACACACTCACCAAATTACCACGGCGGGCTGCCGCCACGTGGCGCTGAATCAATAGGTCGTTAGCACTCGAGCTGGCGAGGGAGACGGCGATAGCTGACGTCACAAGGTCGCCGCCACTGGTTCGTTGGCCAGCCGCACAGAAATATTCGGAAAAATTTTACGTCACGTCCTGCCCCCTGCCCTGGCACCGAGGATTTTCCGCAGCCGCTGCTGTATGGCAGCGCTGGTATGGAATTTTTACATTTTCCAATTCCATATTTGAAAATTACAGAACGTTACAGTCGTTATAATTAAGCACTGTTATTGGTGTTGTCATTTTTTAATAAATACAAAATTGAAATCGTAATGAGAAACGTTAATTTAATAATTTTTTATCTTTTTTTCATTACATTCCAATTTTTTTTTATATTATTATGATACAATTTTACTAGCTTATTTTTTTAATAGAATGTATTTGTAAATTATGTTCCCTTTTTAAAATTATGAACTACAAATTTTGAATACATATATTTTTCTACAGTTAACCTATCGACATTAGGTTCTTATTTGTCCCTACGATATTACCCGTGTTAGCCCCCTATTTTACTAACACTGACATTTTTTCAAAATCATCTGAATTTAAATAAAGAAATACGATCTCATAAAACGGCAGAAGGTATACATCTATTTGCTTGAATAAAACAAGGCAAACGAAATAATGAAGACAGTCAAAATTGAAAGTGTCATAATAGCTGACCTTACGTTTGCGTAGCGTTTGCCTCAGCTGTCTAGGTAACACGGTGAGACGGACAGACACAATTTTAGATATGTGGATCTAAGTTCAGCTCACTGGCACTAGATTAGGTAGTGGAGATAGTTAGACTTGGTTAACAATTCTAAGTGACAGTTATGTGTAGATAGTATAGGAATATGATGGATTCGACCCAAGACTTCAAGTATAGGAAATATTTTTTTTTTATATTTTTGGTGTCTGCTTGCCATCTTAATATTAAAATAAATGAAACAATAATCAAAGAACAATATAATACCAGTCATACGTATATGTAATTCGTAAATTTCATATTTAAAAAGCGATGATATAAATGTTCGGTAATCGTTGCAAAATTATAAGAAAATTAGTTACATTTCAAACCACTTTAAGAAATATTTTAAAAATGGAACGTTGAAAAAAGTTCTTACGCTTTGATTTCCTTCCATAGATCTATTTCTGACTTTTAGTGTTGCAGTAAATTTTAGCATCATTGTAATATATTTCCAATGATAATATAGCTGGTGATACGAATATCCGTCTAGGTCAGGTCACACGGCCAGGTGAGAGATTCGCCGAATTTGCATTTGTGGGTTTATGAGCAGCGTACAACGGAAAGTTGAGTTATTCGTTTGTTTCCTAAAACAAAAGACTAGGCTAAAATAAATTATTGAAAGATTTAGTTACAATTTATTCTCTAACTTCGTCTCTAAATATCTAATTACCGGTAAATTTTCTAATAATACATATATACATCACTATTCAATATTGATCCATAAAATTTAATGATATTCTAAAGAGTAATTTGCTGTTTAAAATATTTATAAAAGCAACGTTAAAATTGTCGACGCGCAATTTAACGAGTATCGATGTATTCATATTTTTCCTGTGTAATCTAACGCCGACGCGCGCCAGAGCGCGTTCGTTAAGTCCTTATGAAAAATAAAGTGGCATACAACATCGACGGTACATTTTCCTGGGTCGCCGACCCGAGCACATCTCGGCGCACTTGACCTACGATAGAAATAAAAAAAAATCAATGATTCATTATCGACCATTGGAAAGGTTAACGCAATATTTACAACAATTTTCCGGGGTCATTGAACCCTGGATAATGTAACACTCGCACTTGAACTACCGGGCTCAAAAGATGCGTTTTTCGAAATTTTCGATGTTCGTATTGCCAAAAAATAAATGCAGCCGACCAAACATTCGGTCTAGAGTTCAATAGCATTTCACCGAAATCTTTGTTTGGGTCGGGGTCAACGAACCGGTATCGCTGTGTGCGCGCGCCGCCCCTGTCCACACGGCAGTGGTAACGCACACATCCATAAACCTCGTAGGTGCGGATACGTTCAGCGAGGTTTGTCACTTAATTACTACTAAACGGTAAGTTTTTTAGCTAAGTCATCCCGCGCATTCGGAGGTGTGGCCCATCACCTTCGACATTCCGAAGGGATTTTCGTTACATCTATTATATTATACGAGATATTTTCGGCGCCCGCGACCGCGGGGCGACTGAACTATCACTATGTGTTGAAGCGATTATTCGGTCCGTATGAAAAAATATATAAAATTTTTCGTGAGCCCGGCCCAAGATCCGTCAATGCGTCAGTCACGATCGAGCCGCCCCGGCGTTAACATCTCAAGAACTGCCATCCCTCGCCGCGTGTCGAGTTGTGAAAACCATAGTACAAAATAACGTACAAATTTTTCTCTTTGCAGCTGTGAGGTGAACGAATCTTCTGTTTTAACGAGTGACAGTGCTTTGTGATATAAATGAGAATAATATAATAGTGATTTACGAAACGGAATGTGGGGTGTTCATGTTGAATTATCAATATAATATACATTAAAAAAAAAAGATTTTAGATAACTGAATCCGGTGGTTCGGTTAGCTAAAATCTGAAAAATCCAAAGTTGCGCTTTTGGATTTTTTGTAAACCGAAATTCTTCTCTTTCTGGCATTCTCTTTACAGATATTATTTGTGTTCCTTCAACGGTATGATAATAATAATATACTAGAACACGGGAACAAGTGGTCGGAGGAAAAAATAATATTAAAATAATAAAAAAAACTACAATAAACAAAAAAGTGCCTTAGTAGAATGTTTATTTAAGTGGGAACGGATAGAAAAAAAACAACAATCACGGAGACAAAATGCCAAAAAACTTGTTACTTTTCAAAAAGTTAATACCTGAAATCAACTTCGCGAAAAGAAATCTTACGTCGCCGCTCGGCCGGAACATATATATCAGTTAAAAACAATACAATACAAATACATACGAAAAAAAAACAAACAAATAAAAAAAAACAACAAAAAAAGAACCCTGAAACAAAAATACCAATTAAGAGAGAGCACATAGTGTTTCAACAAAGTTGAGTTAAAGAATAAGATAGCGTGCCATAGAGATTTTTTTCAAAAACATCTTATGGTGTAACACTGGCTCACGACCAAGTCGCCCGCGCCCGTCAACATTGGTGATAAGGAAAATGCTAATTGGATTTGCGTTCTCGATAAGCTGGCCGAAAATCACCTGAGGTGCGGAAGCATGATGAACAACAACCAGTTCCACGAGCTGTTCGGCTCCCAGTGGCCCCCCGACCAGCACGGCGGCCACTCGTCCGCCTCCACCATGCTGCATCAGGGCCCGGGCCTGCCCCAGGGGATGCCCGTCAAGCGGGAGCCGCACACCGACGTCCAGGGGGCGGTGCACGGCCAGATGGTGGACATGCACTCGGGGCCCGTCGCCGACAGCACCTCCCCGCCCCCGGGGATGGGCGATGCCGTGTTCGGATCGCCCGTCTCCGGAATGTTCATGGACAAAAAGTCCGCCAACTCCATCAGAGGTGAGTTTACCGCTTCGTGACACTTTCAGTGAGTCCTGGCTGACCTCAATTGAAATAAAACGCTCTCTACATTAGGATGATATAGGAGACCTTCGACCCTAGACGAGGTCAATGAACTTTAAGCGAATGAGTTTTTTTTAATACTACTTTCTTTAGTGTTGGGATCAGTCTAAGGCCCGTAAAGCATTTTTAGATTTTTTTTTAAACTTCACACCCCTATTCTCCTAAGGGGCAGGCAGATTAATGTATTATTCCCCGATGGTTAACCTGTCATATTCTGCTTCCTACCACGGCATAAAGGGTAAATCTGTTTCCATTAAATAATTTTAATATTTCGTGTGTAACTTCACGCCTGTCATCCCCGAAGAGGTAAACAGGGGAATGCAGAACGCTCCCACGTTTCCCCCGTATGGTGGTGAGCCTATTGCCGTACACCGGGCATCGGGCATATATCCAGACTCCGAACGACTACTAGAAAATCTAAATTAGAAAATTTTGTAATGTTCGATCCGGGAATCGAAACCGGGAACTCCCGATCGGTTGTCACACTTGTAAGCAACACGACCAACGAGACAGTCGATTTTAATATTTCTTTAAACGTAAATGTATATCGGGGTCAATGACCTCTAATGTAGTTTTTGCCGTGGTATAATTACTATACATTTTATTGTCTTTTTAATGTATACGCTTAGAAGTCCCACCTATTTACAATAAATGTTTCTATATCATTAAATTTAATTGTTGTACGCAATGTATATAATTTATAATTCATATTTATATTTTGCCCGTGTTAAATTAAGTATAAAAATTTTCCTTTAGTATATAATAAAATGTTAATATTGCCATTTTTTAGATGCGATCATTTTGTATTCGAGTAAAAATTGTAATGTTAATTCTATGACGCGAAATTAATAAAACGGTCGCAAGTGGAATGGACCACTAGAATTCGATTTCATTATTATCATTAATTCTACTTTTTGTTACGTGTTTTTAATTTCGGTAAATAAGACAATCGTGTGTTTAAATTAATCCGAAGATATGCTTCAAATTCCTAGTCCGTTCTTGGCGGCTCGGCCTGTGACCGACTTCATTGTGGTTTAGACTGTGTGAGGAACTAAATCACCGTTCCTCTAACGAGGCGATACCTTTACAGGTGATACCTTTAACTCCACTGACAGGCAGTTTGATTATGAGATGTTCCTCTATTTGTGGTACTTTAATTTAAAAGACCAAACAGACGTATCGGTCTTTGTACGATGTTTGAAAATTCCGACTCCCTCACATTAGCCTCCTGTAAATTGGCCGTAAATGATGTAAGCTACACGTAGAAATGTATGGGCGGTAGTGTCCACGTTTGCTCCGACTGCCCGTTTAATATTGCCAGCTTGGATCTATGTTGTATAATAAAATTTATTTATAAACGTAACTTCACGCCTGTAATCCCCGAAGAGGTAGGCAGAGGAATGCAGAACATTCCCACGATTCACCGGTAACGTTTATGTCCCACTATGTAATAGGTGGTGAGCCTAATACATCGGGCACATATTCAGACTCCGAACCAGTACTAGAAAATTTAAATTACAAAATTTTGTACTGTTCGACTCGGGAATAGAACCCGTGACCTCCCGTTCGGCACTCGCTTGCAAGCAACACGGCCAACGAGGCAGTCAACAATTTATTATTTAGTCAAAATTTATTTATTGCGATATAATTATTTCACTGCCTTCTTTTCACCGTTATATTTTCCTGTCAGTAAATTATGTTCAATAACATTGTTTTACAACATTCTCAAAAATGAGCAGCGAGTGGACAAAGCATGAGTACAAATAAATTGTATCGTTCGCTGTGTCAATATGTTTGTTTATTTTAAAGGTTCTAATAATCGTTTCGCACTCACAGATACGCGATGCTAATAATATGAAATGAAATTAGCTCATAAATTTTACTATTTTACGGTAAATTTTATGGAAATTAACTATAAAAGGAAATTGAGTATCATATAATCAAATATTTTAATAAAAATATACATGGCAATTAGGCAGCGGTAGCTAAGTGATGTCAAATTCAGCCTCTCATTGCCGAGGTCTGGGTTTGGATCCTGGCGCGCACCGTTTAATAAAATACGAGTTTTAATGTTAAATGTCACATGCTATATCGCGAAGGAATACTTCGCTAGGACCGAATGGGAATGTAAGGCCATTAGTTATGAGGACAACGCGCCTCTTGGCAACTGGTAACTTTAAACGAAAGAGCATAATATAAATGACGTCCCTATAGTAGCGCGCAGTCAAGAAGATCTTCTGTCTCGATCCGTTGCGCGACATATATATATTGTAGCACGCAGTGGAGACGAGCCTTATTAAATGTAACACGTCAATTAATTAAATATCCAAAGGTTAGCCCTTTGTTAGTGACCCATTTGCTATATTATTATTGGGCTTGTGACCGCTGACCGTTCTTCTCTCTTCGCTCCGCTTCAGGCACATTTGTGGCGTCAGGTCAAAAGTCAATCCGTGTTTAGGAAACTCGTAGTCAGCCCTTACGACTATGAAGGACCGTATTTTCAACTGCTGAATTTTAGGAATTTCTACTGCTGAATTTTGTGTATTTCAACTAATGAATTTTAAGAATTTCGTCCACCGACTACCTTCAACGAAACTCAATCACCACCGAACAAAGCGAGTTAATTTCACAGCGCACCTGAAATGATTAAACTGTCGGAATTTCAGTAACACCTTCAGCAAATTGCAGCGCACGTCACTCATGTCCTAAAACGGCGTGTCTTTGTTTACAATTAGTTTGAATTATCTATGCGACCCCAATAGCTAACGAATGTTTGCGTCCCACATAATAATTTTCCACAATTAGTTAGGTTTTTTTTTCTTTGTTCGCTATTCGTGTTAATTGGTCAAAATTTGGGTTGAGACACGAAAGGACGCCAATCGCGAGATTGCACCTTAAATCTGTTGCGCGGAAAACACAAATTCGATTGACAGAATATATAGCCATGTGGAAAGCGCTATCTCCATTTCGATTCTCATTACCATTTCGCGGTAACAATCGTAACGTCATAAGTTGAGCACTACCTTTATAAAAAAACTTACCTTGTAACAGTTACGCAAGATTGCTTTTACGATGCCGCTAAAATTAAATATTAAAATTTATAAACAACTTTCATCCGATTTCAATGGGGTTGCTTTACTTTGGAACGTCTCGTATTTAAAAGTGAAACGTTTGATGTTGAATGAACGTTACGTAAAAACATGTCTTGTTGCCGTTTTGTTATGGTCCATTTTATAATGTGTGTGCTGTGCAGTTGTGTCGTTCCGTTGCGCGGATTAATGCACGTGTAAGTTTCGGCTCGGGTCATTGCACTTGACACACATTGCACTTTGACTCGTTACTCAATTGTTTTCTTAAGAGTTTATTGTTCTTAGTGAATGTACAGAGAGTTCAGAATTGAAGGCGATTGGATCCCTTTTTCCTAGTAATGTTTATACGAGAGTGACGAGTTTAAACTACATATAATATTATATTAGTTAGGAACGATGAGTGAACCTGATTGTACATTAGACGAGCTGTAGGCTGCAACACGTTTGCTAGGGTTGTAGCTACAACGGCTAGGGTTGCCAAGTAGGAGATACAATTTACCCGGATATTTTTTAAAAAATCCTATAGATTACTATGTTTTTTTATAGACACGTCTCTATAAGTTTATTGCAAGTTTTTTTTACAGTTAGAAGCTTCAACAACAGAATATTAACAAACATTAATATACTTTTTTTTCAAATTAACCTTAATTATTTTTTAATTAGTAAATTAACTGAAATTATTATTTTTTTGTTTTCGATAGTAAAATCCTTGTGAGCTTCGAAATAAAATATTATACTGTTTTGGTATTACTGGCAACCCTGTGCCCATCGAATTATTTGAATAGCTGAAATACAATTTAATATCGAAGCGAGCGTCAGTTTACGGTACAGAATGGTGCTCGTATTTTATATTGTAGTATTTTATGGTTTACCATAATTGTGATATGACTACGGTACCATTAATATTGTTCGTTGCATCTATATAATTCACAACAACACAAGAGATTTATTTGTTTAGCAAAAATGTTCAGTACTTATCGTAGCCACCATGATTTTTTGTTATTCCGACGTCATAGACCTCTTGCGACTTCTTAATACGATTCTCAAGCGCTGATCAGCAAGAGATGTTACAATATACAGAAGCACTGAACGACTGATGCAATTCGATGTCTCAAAGCTGATGTTCAGTAAAATTTATCAGCTCACGCGGCTTCTTTGGTGACGCTGAAACAAAACCGTACACCACGCCTGAATTTTCGCAACGGGGCAGACAGAGGGCCGCGGTAAATTTGTCACGAAGTATGTATGACAAGCGGAAAGAGAACCAGTCAGCTTTGCGTCCTCGCGAACTTGATACACGGGCCTTGGGATTGGCGTGAATTGGTTAATTTCATTTTCAGGGTTGTTTCAATTTATATCTAAAGCGCGCTGACCTTTAAATATCCAACTGGCGCCTCGGGGCATCACAACTGGGATGTTTTAATTCGCGTCCGTTGATAGTATGTATCTAAGTGTTTTTTTGGAATTTAGGGAGGACATGTCAAAACGAATGGTCGCGGAACAGGTGTAAATGTGTACAATACTAGTTGTATGGAACTATGCAATAGGTGGTGAGCCTATTGCCATACACCGGGCACATATCCAGACTCCGAACCACTACTAGAAAATCTAAATTAATTTTGTAGTGTACGAATCGAACCCAGGACCATCTGATCGGCAGTCGCACTTGCAACCAACACGACCAACGAGGCAGACCATTTGTTGTCATTTTAGTTTACTTTAAAAATCTACTGCTTAATAAATAATTACGATACTAACGCTATACTTCTTTTACTCATTAGAAAAGCATTAGAATCATTAACGACTTTAAAAATAGACCATTGATTCCTTATTACTTTAAAGTTACAGTGAGTTATCGGCACGTCTATTCGAAATAGTGAGTCCATGTCTCATTAGGCACTTTGATCATCGCTATCGCCCTCATTGTCTTCATCATTAAGGTCATCGTCGTTACCACCTTTCTACCCTTCTATAGTTTCATTGACACGTGGCGCCACTGAATGTTAAAAGGGCTGGACGGAGGCTTCGTGGGAGACTGAATTGTTAACTAGGTTATTACAACTTATGTTCACTAAGTTTGTTTAATTTCATGTTGAGGTCTCTAGTACATAACAAAACTAGAAGTTTAATACTTATAATATGCATATGTTGGAAGGAAGCTATAATATTGTAAATTTAAAATTCTAAGCGGCAACTGTCTTGGAATCGTTATCGCTGTTACCTACATTTCCTCTCTTCAATGGCCTTATAATAGATTAAACACGGTTCTTAAATAACCATTGTGAAATGCCTACAAGTCGTTTATCGTATTAAAAAAAATAGTGGAAAATTCTCTGGGGATCTTTTTAAATAAACCGGCAAAATTTAATATATGAATATAGTTTATATTGATAAACTTAATGACAGCCAGGTTAAATAGTTTGCACCTGTCAAACATAACCACCTCGTGCGGCGTTCCCGCGCACTGGGTCATCGACCCGTGACGTCACGCCACGTGACGTAGCTGTCACTTTTGTTTCAGGGCGCGTTCCGAATTAAGCGACGGGTGACGTTCGAACGGTAGTGAACGCACCTGTATATTATATAATAACATTATAGTATTATGTAACAGTTTTTTTTAAATTTAAGAATTGTAATGAGTAAAGTAATGCGGGGTGTTAGAAATCTCTAAAACCCGTACAAGTACGGTGAATGTGGAAGAAGCACATCAGGTCTGGAAAGATAGTATCTTTGTTACTGGGTGCTCTCTGCCTACCATGTAAGAGACCGGGCGTGATGATTTAAAAAGTGTAACATTGTTATATTTGGGAACATACACATAGCATCATACACATATATATTAAAATATTCATCACTGGCCAGTTGTACAATCTGTTGTTTATTAAATAAAAACAAACGTACATATAAGTATCTTGTTGATAAAACTATTATACGCGATCGTGTTCTGTGGTCGTTGACTCCCCGACAATAGCTATTTATTTCCCATATTTCCTTATTTATAACGTAATTACAATTATGTTTATATAATTATACGTAATTAGTGCAATTTACAGGAGTTTAACGTTGCTAAGGGTGACTTCAGTCAATAACTTGTAATATTTTGTTAGCAACAAAACATTTTTTTTATTTAGCATCTAATTGATAATTTGAATTATTATCAGGAATACGAGTTGTAAATGTTTTTTTAATGACCAAGTTACATCAAAAGCATACAGCGCGCCCGTATATAGATGTTTGACTATGGTTCAAGCCTAAACCCTTCTTATTTTGGTAAGAGACCCATTTATTGTACCTATTGGAATGATAAAATAGTCGTAGATGATGACTATGACAGCGTATTGATGTGATTATAACACGATAAGTTGTGTAATGTTTTAGAAAAAATTGTTTGACATTTTTTTAACATTACGCTATTTATTACATAACATACACATATAAACATATAGCAAGATGATGATATAATTTATAATGTTTAGTAGCTGAGTTACAACCGTATTAAAAACGTAACTGTCATTTCAACAGCACGATTTAAATTTGAACGTTAACATGTTCGTGAATACATAACTCAACACACATTGACATCCGTTGTAACCTTTTATGTTTTTCTATATATTGAACGACAATTTACAATTCGAATTTCGAATTTCGAAATTCGAATTTCGAACTTCGATCCGAGACCTCACATTCGCCTCGTCCATACACCGACTGATTCATTGACGGTTCACCACACGCCATCAATTCGGTACACAATGTGTTGTTTGTGAAGAGTCATTCGCGATTTTTCCCGCGCGCGGCAACAGCACAGGTGTGGTGGCGATGTCGGATGGCGTGTGACCGATACTGGGTCATTGTCGTTCGTTTGCTCGCCGATAGCTGTTGCGTGTCCGATCTGCGGTGTGCTCGTGCCTATTTATATGTAACATCACGCCTGTAACCATCGAAGAGGTAGGCAGACGAGACAGAATCACTCTCGCGTTTCACCAGCTAGGATATGAGCCTATTGTCGTACACCGGTAATATATCCAGGTTCCGAGCCACTACTAGATATTTTAACAAGAACATCCAGTTAAAATCCAATGGTACCCGTCTCATGTGGAACCCAGGAGCTTCTTCGGTATAAATGTTCACCGATGAATCAGCAGATGACTAGTGGCTCGGCGTCTGGACTGGACTCGTGGCCGGCGTGTGGCAACAAGATCCCGTGCTCCAAGGAAAGTGTGGCCGAAATGTTATAAAGCCGAGACACCTGGGTACTGATTGGACTCCGGTTACAACTGAATGTAAGGACCTTGCTTCGCACTGGTGTACGCTTACGTCAGATGTATTTATAATTAACTTTGAACCTTATCCTTTAAGTGATAAGGCTTGAAAATGAATAACTTCAGTTTTCAATGCCTATACCTCAAACATGTACATGTTAAATAAAGGCGTCTTTGAAATGAGTTTTAGTGGTATTTTGATAACACCTAGTATGTATATTTTTAGTGGTAGGAACGCTGTCGACAACTTGATACTGAGAAGCCATTTAAACATATATCTAGGTTTCTATAAAGACTATTAAATGTGTATTTTATGAATAATTTGACCTCTTACTACCTACCTCTGCCTACCTCTTCGGGTGAGACAGGAAACGATATTGAGCAATTAGTTGGTACTTGATATCGAACTTAATTTTTTATTATTACTTTTTATTGCTGTTATTCTTGTCACTACTGGTGAAACGTGATACACTGCCCTGCCTATCACTTTGGCGATTACTGGTGTGAAGGTACGTCTTGTTACTATTTTATTACAGTCGCGCCAAGTCAATAAGGGATAGGCACAGAGCACGTAATGCTAAGAATTGGTCATCGGAGAATTGTGTGTCGTGACTTGCAGGTATTAAGGTAACCAGACGACAGATGTACTAAAATGTATACAATAATATACTTACAAAATATTTTACACACACACACACACACATTCAAAAAAATACTTGTAGTCATCACAAAAACGTCCGACTCGGGATCGAACCCGCTGCCCCGGCGCGGCAGTCGCGTGCGGCGACGGCTGCCCCGACGCGCCGATCGCTGTGACGGCACACAATGGCTCGCCAACGACAACGGCCCGCGGCCAGGTCGAGTCGTCGCATCGCCGCGCCGCTGACCGCCGACGCGGAGCCGAAACTGAATTTAATTGAAATAAACATCGGAATAACAATACGAAATATTTGTTTATTGCGAAAATATTTAGGATTTTTTTTTTCGGTGTCCACTTTAATACATTTTATTACACCTCTGTAATTATACACGGTGACGCTTATAGCGAGAGTCGATTTAAGAAATCTATTGTCTATGGAGAGTTCTGTTTGTTTTTTTTTAATTATTATTCAATTGCAAAGTAAGCCTATGGTTAAAGTTAGTCATGAATTAATAGCTGTTAATATGTATATAAATTTTACTGTGATAAATCATTTAATGCTTTTTGACTATATTGGACACTCCCTAACTGTGATGTCTTTAGCTGGCCTTAAGTAGAATATACATATCAATATACTTCGTTATAAAACATATATTTGAAAACCGACAAATAGCCATAAAATCTATCCGTGGAGGAACATATTTTACAAGAACAATATTTAAAAATACCTCATCTTTATAGCGTTTAAAATAATTGAC